>OX359280.1:32909979-33134979 GCA_947179155.2 Hedera helix | reverse complement strand
TTCATTATACATATTTCGTGTATTCGTCTTATATCATAGTACAAACATTACGCGTAGCATCAATTATGCTTTACATATAAATCGGTAGCATAACTCTTATAATTTTTCATTTATAATTATCTCAAATATTAGTTTTAGTATACTAATATTTGATTTAACATAGCCCCTTCCATCACACATTCCATGCTACTAAATTTACAATCATATTCATTTAATACCCGTTTAGAGTTTAAAATATATTCTTAAGCTTGCTTGGTTCGTGGACTTTATAACACCAAAGCTTAAATCTTTCATCATAATATAAATAACCAAAAATTGTGGTTCAACATTCTAACTTTTTAAAATATTATTCTAGACTTTTTGACCAATTGTCACATTTTTCGGATTATCCGACAATTTCTGTAACTATTTCCATTTATTAAAAACTATCCTTTAATAGCTTCAAAATAGAAATAAGAACTCAATATACTTTTATATCCTCCAAACGCCATAAATATTAATCTGATATTATTATAAGATTTTTCACCAGTTTTCATAATTTTTTCCATATTTTTTTTTGTTCTTTGTTCCTTTTTGTTTGATTTCTTGATTTCTCTTGTTTGATTCTTATTTATACAAGTTTAATCCATCACAAACAAGCATAAAAACAACCTCTTTGCATAAATTTCATAAAACTTAACAACCATGCATGGAAATCAAAGATTATACAAGAGTTTTAAATATATACCTTCTTAGTTTCCTTTTTCTTCTTGCCTTGCCTTGATTCCTTTTCCTTCTTCTTCCTTTCCTTTATGGGTGAAATCAACCCCCCCCCCCCCCTCTCTCTCTCTCTTATATTTTTTCGTGAATGGGGTAATGGTTTACTTGCTTTATTTTCCTCACTTTTTATTATACCAAATGGGATAAGTTTTGCAATTAAAAATCTTTTTTGGTCAAAAGAATTTTCAAAGCTTCTTAAGGAAGCTTTTCTTCCTTTCTTATCTAGCCCAGCAGCCCCACATGTGTTGGAAATCTCTAGAATTTTGCAGGTTTTTTTTCCCCCCCCTATCTCCTTTGACTTTTTGACCGAAAAAGTCAAAGTTTCATATTTATAGTCGTTTCCTACTAAATTTGACGTCCCCGGCGTCATGGAGTCATTCGTTTCTTCAAATTCTTCTCCGAACTCCAAGTTTGACTTTTTCTCATATAAGTAAATTGTTTACCGTGACAAAAAAGTCAACCCCGAAACCATATCCTATTTACAGTCCTTACCTACCAAATTCGACATTCTAGACGCAACGGTGCAGTCCGGTTCTTAAAATTCCCTACCGAACTCGAATTCAACTTTTATACTGTATACCTTCTTCATTCACATAATCTTCAATTCATTATTGAAAATTTCGGGGTATTACATTCTCCCCTCCTTATAAGGATTCCGTCATCGAAATTACCATCATACTATTACTCCAATAATTTTCTATCCCCATAATTTATTCCTTTATCTTTCAACTACCAAGTAGTCTTCTCTTGAAAAGAAACTCTTCACATTACCTTCACTGCATAATACGCACTTCACTTCATAATACTCACTTCACTTCATAATACTTACTCTTTTGTGTCAATAAACTTCTCATAACTCAAATCTTTATTCAATCGACATGGATTCATAATCTATTATGTGCTTATAATTAAACTTTTACAATCATATTGCAACGTGAAATACATCTCATAGATGCTCCATCCTTCGAGATAAAATCACATCATATGTGACTTTCTTTACTCTTCTCAAAATTATCTTGGACTTAATTTTTTTATTTTTCTTAATCATCTTTTTTCCTCTCCAAGGAAACATCCTCAAACTTTCTGCATGCATATTTATATTCATGTTCTTCTATCAATCTTATTTTTCTTATACTCTTTGATGTCTACTGAACCAATTTCGGTTATTGTTAACTTATTATTGTCATTATTCTTATTTCCTTCTTCCATCCTTATCCCCTCCTTAGGACAATTCCTTACTTAATGGTCTAAAGCACCACACATAAACTTCTATTCTTCTTCAAACTTATCCATTTAGGATTAAATTGTCCCTCTTAAGCACTTATCTCTCTTAAACATTTCCTTGTGTGGTTCTTTCCACATTTTTTTTCATTAATACCTTAATTCTCTTCTTTCTCCCTTATTCTTTTCTATTGATATAATTATTACCATTTTATAATCTTCATCTCTTCTCTATTTCTTCTATTATTATTATTATTTTTTTTCTTGTTACCTTTTTATTCTTCTTATTTATTTATTTTTTCTTCTTCTTCTTCTCCTTTTATTATATTGTATTAAGGCCTCATTTTCGCCCTCTGCTATGATAACATTCTCTTGCAACTCTTCTCTTATTCTTATTTTTATTCTTCTCTCATACGTGTCCATCTTCAACATTAATAATCAATTATACCATTAGGATTTCACATTCTGTTTAAATATTCTTACTTAACGTTTTTTCTAATGTAGTTTACTCTTACAAATGTTTGACAACTTATCTATCACTCTACGATCTCTTATTTTGCATTTATATGCTACTATCATCTTACTATTCTACTATCATCTCATTCAACATTTGTCTTACTCTTCCACAGTTGCTTTACTTTACAATTGTTAATTGTCTAACTCCACAATCGTTTTACTTTACAATCATCTTGTTATTCCATGCTTATTCCACTTTACGATTATTTAGCACTCAATGTTTTGTGCTACTATAAATATTCATCTAGAATTCTAGTTCTCACAAGTCTTCTAACTCCTCAACTCTATTCTTTCATGACCCTCGTCGTAGTAGCCGTCGGTAAATCCTAAAGCTATGATCTTTGAGGTCTTTACCGATGGTCGCGATCGTGGTTAAAGGTCCTGCCAAAATTGTGTTTTTGCTCTTTACCAACAGTCGCTAAAAGCTATTGCTACCGTCATGACGTCGACCGTAGCTATAGATGTCTATAGTGACGGTCGTCGACCCTCGCTATAGGCCTATGTTTCCTGGAATGCTATAGCAATGGTCGATGACCATCGCTATAACATTTTTAGATTTGAAAAAAACAATACTCTCTCCGTCCCACAATAAACATCATTTTTTTGACTTTCACAGTCAAATTGACTATTTTTAAAATTAACAAATCTTAAACAAATTCAAGATATATGTCCAAAGACTGATCATTACAAACTATGGAAAATTTACTACCAAAGTCAACTTTCGTAATTTTAAAATTCTATATAAATATTTTTAATTATTAATTTTAAAAGTGGTCAATTTGACAATTAAAGTCAAATTAATACATTTATTATTGGAGGGATGGAGTAATTAACATTGCACATATTTATTCAACAAACACAATACAATATAAAATAAAATATAAAAAATATTATATCATTTAAAGAATATATCATCACACAATATATAATAATATAGATACCTACGACAACAAGATTATTAAAAAAATAAATAGTTTCAATTCAAAGTGATTCGAGAAGTTATTCAGTGCTCCTGGGGCACCTGGGACATTGCCACATGGTGCCCCAGGCCAATCACATGCTATCATTTCAGCATGTGTAGTAGACCCAGATATAATGTGTCCACTACACATGCTGAAATGGTAGTATGTGATTAGTCTGTGGCATTACGTGGCAATGCCACATGAGCACTGAATAATTTTTCAAGTGATTCTCACTTCTTCCCAAAAAATTGACCCATTCGAGCTTCCTGTCGACCGCATTCGTGTAAGGTAACTCTATATTTAGAGATGCCCCGACAGTGTCTAGTGCTCTAGCGACGAAATATAAGAACAAATTCTTCTTTTGTCAAGTCCATCTGCGAATCAAATTAAATGAAGATTTAACATAACATAAACAATTAAACAAAAAGTTGTCGTAAAGAAGAACAAATTCTCATAATTACCTACTAATAATAATACTCTTAGGTCTGACCCGTTTCAAATCATCTTCATAGTCACTTATAGTAAAATTAATATCAGCATCAACTCCCCAAAACTTAACAGCGGCCCGATAATATGCTCTGAATTACGATAATGGACCTAAAACAATTAAGTAATTAAAAAAATTGAAGTATGAAACAAGGTTTTCACAGTCAAAAAATCTCTCACCCTTCAATCAGTAATATCATTATGTAGAATGCAACTTCTTATCAGCTTGTCGTACCGAGAAGAACTTAGTTTGTAATCATACACAATTAATAAGGGAACTCTTCTTTACTAAAAGATAAGTAACTAGTTTGAGATAATTTGAAGTCACAAACATAATCCCACATTAGGGAATACTTTGGACATTTTCATGTACGGTTTAATGCGACAGCATATCTAAAACTGACATATAATATTAGTCTTCGAAAAAACTACAAGCAGTAAAAGATTAGGAAAGAAGGGATATAATCACGCCTATCCAATGAACTGTCCTCCAAACACTTTTTCATTCTTTGGAGAATCCGGCACGGTGATCCCTTTCTTCACTGCAGATATCAAAACCGCAATTCCCACACTTTCTTCACTGTAAGATTATAATTACAGTTATCAAATACTAGTCACATGGATGCAGCTGTAAATCATGGAGGCCAGTCAATGTAATAACAGCATAAACTCACCTCTAGCTCGCCAAAAACTGGGCAACTAAAACTTAATTTATGTATTTCCGGAAAATGTTATATTTGCACATATGCTCTAACGTGTTTCTTACGACACTTCTATATACAGAAAATGAAGCTATTTGACATCACAAACATGTTAAGTGTCCAATAATTTGCAAACCTCCAGTGACATGTATGTTTCAAAAGCTGGATCTGCTTCGCTCGGGTGAATGCATTGATCACAGACATTATCAAGAATTAAAATGTGATTGGTACTCACATCTGGAGAAGATTATTCACAGTTAGTACAGTCGCAGAATTTGTTCGCTGCAAAATCAAAGGCAACAACTTTTTAATCAAATAAAGCAGGAAAATTCTACAAAAACACACACACATACACAAACTGGAAATCCAATTAATCACATAAATAAGTCACTAATAACAAATTATTAAAATAGCACAAGTTACTTTTACCCGCAATTTAATGGGATATAGTGGTAACTGAAAAAAGCCTTGGTAGTTTTGATGTAACATCAACGGATTTATTATTTAAAATATAACCACCTACTATCAAAAGTAACTAGCTTTTCATGACTACAATGCAGTCCATGTTCGTGTATGTCCCTTGACTAGTATAGTTGAAACATTAGAATAGAAGAACAAGAATAAATATCCCAATATATATTGACATTATGTTGGATCTTTACTGGTGAACTGAAAGAAGAGTGTTAATTTGATAGTGATTTGTATTATTTCAGTAGATTGGTTACTTAGCCTAAATTAGTTTGTAAGGACATTAATGGCCCTTTTCAGAGAGGAAAATGGTTGGCAGAGAGAAGGAATTCCAAGGTCCAAAGCTGTCTTACCCTCTCCTTGCCCACTTTTGGATAAAATTAAATGGTGGGCCTCGAAGGAAATGTACCATCAACCAAAAAATAAAAACTTGATCCCCGCCTCTTCCTTTATCCTTCCACTCTCCTACCACAGGTACTATTCAGCAGGAATTACGGCTTAGGTTTTAACCTTTTATATTTTGCAAGAAGTATTTTGAAACTAGACTGTTTCTTGGGAAAGATAGATGGAAATAAAACCTAGTATAGTAACTTACATATTGAATCTCCAATATACCTGAAAAATTAATTCATCTGGGATGTGGGGCAACACCTCCCGTACTGTTTCGGTCATGGCAAGTATATTTGCTAGGTTTTCATTAGCAGCACGAGGGGTTGTCCTCATATGTAAACCACCTGCAGTTCCAGGATATCTTACACTACTAGGAGAAGGAATGGACGAACTGGATGTGCTAGCTTGGGAGGGGGGATTCATATGCCAAAGGCTCCAAGCAGTATCTTCAAGGGCAGTCTGAGCATAGGTTTCTCCTACAGCTGCAAGATGCCTCATCATCATCTGAACTCTCCCCAGTCCAACGGATCTCATAGTTGTAGATGGACCCGCTCCATCGAAACCCAACCAACTGGAATCCAGTCCTGTCCCCCTACAGAACAAATACAAGGGAAAGAAACCAAATTAATCTTATAGCACAGTGCTTTGCAACAATTGGACATTTTAAGAATTTGTTTCAAATAGGAAGGGGATATCTTTAGGTCTGATAAATACCAGCTTAAGCACTTCACATTGAAGTGCTGACCAAATGCTTGTATGCATATATATAGCTATGTTTTACACAAGCGACATTTCATATTACCATTTTGCAAGACTGGTCTCAGGAAACACCATGAGTACTGATGTGAAGTATACGATCTTCTACTGCATAATAAAATAGAGCTTCTACCAATATGTTCAGTCAGTACTAAGCTCTTTCCATGTCTCGTGAAAGATAAAACAATGCACATGCAACAGTAAGTTCTTCCAAAATAGAACGAGAAGAAAGTTATATTCCCCAACCCAAATATGGCATCAGCATCACGAATATAAAAAACGTGAAAAGCAGAAAAACCCTTTGCAAGACACTAAATCAAGTTACTATAAAGGGCATGTTTCGGCCATAAACAGCAACAACCACTTGCTATAGCAAAATGCCAAATCAAAAGCCTAAGCACTCACACATGAAGTGAAGAAACAAACCTCCATTCACCACTTTCTAAAGGATTAGTTGTCTGGTCGGGTAACACTCCTGCAGGCAAGGAAGGACCAGCAGAGTTTGGTCGGTCAAGTCCAGAAATTATTTGTGGGGCAAGTTGCTCATCACTTGAAACTTCTCTAGCACGGGGATTTGCTTCGTCTTCAGGTCTGCCCCACAAAAAGTGTCTTCCGACAAGTAGGGCACGAATAATTTTCATTCAACCCTTGATCCAACCTGGGGTTTACCGGTTGGCATATGTTGTTAGCATTTAATTTATTGCATAGAAGTAAAATTCACAGCCACAGATCAAGACATATCAAATTTTAGGTCATACCAAGATCTCAAGTACGCAAGATGGAAAAGATGATAGCAAGATAGCTTCTTAGCCTTGGCTATTGCTTCCTAATATTTATCGAAGTTATCAAAAACACATGAAAAACAAGAGAATATTATAATCAGTTCACTCTGTGATTACCCTACAAATAGCGCGCTCATCATCATAAGCTTTTAGCTCTTCAGATGTTGCATCAGGAAGTGCCCCATGAAGGGTTCCCGAGGCCATAGTCAACTTGATAAATCCTTTAATACGCTTTACGATTGCACTTAACAATGCCTGGACTATATGAATTGAGAAAAATAACATCAAACAAAGAAATCAACCAAATTAAATCAGCACTGAACATCGGTATCAACATTGCACAAAGCATGACATTTACACGTATATTTAGGAACAGGACTGCATCAACAAGATGAAACGCCATTCCATGAAGCCACCAAATATACACATAGTGACCCAGAGCCATCAACAGAGTCATCATGTCTTGCAAAAAGCCGAGGTTCCAAACAAGAAGGCATTTCCATTCGCACAATGAACCTGCAGTCACACCGAGAAGTTACTAAGGCCTTTTTCAATCAATGAAAAATTATTCAGGGACATATCATCAATTATGCCATAAAATTATTTTGCTAAAGTACTATCACACACACACACACACACACACACACATATATATATATAGACAATACTACATATGACAAAACTAAATACTACATCCATCTCAACCATTAAAAAGTGGGACTTAGCACGGATTTCCGTGTCAGGCTCCATTTTTTAATGGTTGAGATGCATTTTGTCACCGGATGTTATGCACTTATACTTTTCCTATATATATACACATTAAATCTGAATTGTTCATTAAAATAAAACAAGGAAAATAGCTATTTAAGATATGCACTTCCTATAAATACTATATGAAATTTTCTTATATTTGCACAACATCTGTATATGCTGTAAAGTAATGCAAATGCTAACTTCCTGTTTGAAGCAAATATGGCCTTAATGTAACTGTATTCTATTCAAGGTAGCAACAGAGTTTGTATGATCCAACCAATGGTTCCATTTTTGTTTCATCCTTAGAGATTTAAAACTTTGAATGACATCCATAAAATTGAAAATGATATAATTTTGTTTCAGCTAATGTATTTCCTCCAACTTTATTAAGGGCCATAACACAATTAGTAGCATCTTGTAATCTTGATATCACAAATAATACAATTTTTGGACGCAAATGCAACAATTTACAGCGAAACATTTGATGGGAATGCTACCTTCCGAGGATCAGGGACAAAGTTAGCAAGGAGACAAAATTGCAATCAATAAAATTGCAATCAGTGATATGTATTTCCATTTAATCCCCAATTAGGTGTAGATTTAATTAGCATACTAATTATTGTCTCAATCATTGATAATGATGTCTGATTCTCATTAGGTGACTATCCTAAGGAGCTGAGACTACAATAAAAGAAAGAAATGTATTTTGCACTTGTAATGTCCTTCCAATTAACTGAATACAGTAAGGCACATGTCCTACAAGATAAATGCAATCCACATAAACAACATAACACTTGCAGATTATAAACAAGGACCACAACCCAACTACAAGAAAATAAGCATCAAGTATCAAACAACTACCGCATCTAGTATAAAAATCCAGTATCGAACACAGATTATAAATGCAATCCAACAATCTAGAATTTAAGGCAACACGTCGAGAGTGAAATACCGCATCTAGTATCGGCAGATAGGCAAACCACAAGAAAATAAACTAGTTCCTTGAGAAATTGAAAAATGATGGTGTGATTCGAGAGGGAAATACCGAAACTGCTTCGGAGAGTCGGAGAGGAAGAAGAGATCAACTGCTACCTTACTGAGAGTCAGAGATCTGACTTAGGGGGTGTATTCAGTTAGGATTTGTAAAGTCTTATAAAAACTTTAAAAGTTTAGTTGTATTCAATCAAGACATTTAAAGAGTTTATAAAAATTTAGTGGTATTTAATTATAACTTTTTTAATGTCTTTAAAAGTTATGTAGTATTGAATTAAGACTTTTACAAAGTCTATGAAAGTATTTCGGTATTTAAAAAGTCATAGATTTTAAAGATTTCTATCAAATGGTGGAGTTTGATAGATTTTAAAACAAGATTTATTCATATTCAAAGTCTTCCAAAGTCTGACCTCATGCCCAAAGACTTCCAAATATTTGCCAAAAACTTTCAAATATTTGAGAAAGGGAGAAGATGAAAATAATATAAAAGAAATACAAATAAAATTAATAAAAACATATAATAATAAATAATTTTCCTAAAATAATAAAAGTACTTAAAAACTAACAAATAAAAATAGTATAAAATAACATAAAATAATATAAATTAATTGAAAACTCACAAAATATATCAAAACCAAATTAAAATAAATATTAATACATTTAAGTACAAAATAATTATAAAAACTTAGCATTTAAGGAATAAAAATATAGCATGGTTCATTCTCATCAGCTGTGTAAGCTTACATGTTAGTGTTGATTTAATATATTTTGGGTATCATTTATATTGGTGATTTGAAAATGTCTCCTATAAAACTTTTGATAAATAATGATATACTAAGTAAACTGTCTAATAGAATTGATCGCATTTTAGCAATTGTTTCTATGGAGAATTTTCATGAATAACCCCTCATTTTATTTGGTTGCGAATGTCATTTTATGTTGTTGCGTTAAAATTGTAATTACAATATTTAGGTACTAACAGTAAAAAAATAATAGAAAATTTTAAAGTTCTATGTGGTTTATAAACTTTTTTCATTATAGGGCAGTGTGTAATTTTCTCTAAATCAGTTATCCGCTTAATTTTTTATACATTTGTGATCATTGGGTTATGTGATACTCTATTATGTTAAAGGTGTAAAGATGAGGATGCTTCCAGATGGAACCAATCTATCCAGTTCATCATTTTTATAGTTTTCTTCAAAGCATATTGTCCGGCCTCTTCAACAAAATGCTTAATGATGTAAGCTACAAGATATATTAAAAGTATATAAAAGTCTATCAAAGTCTTTAGTAAAAAGTCTATAAAAGTATGTCACTTATTTCATGGAGTCGTTAAAAATCATTTTAAAAGTCTTTAAGGTCATTAAAAGTCAACGAACTCTATAAAAATCTGTCACTTAAAAAGAGTCTTTAAAAGTCTTAATTGAATACACCCCCCTTAGAGTTAGCCTCTCTTAGTAGCGACCAGCGAGTAGCGACATAGCGACTTAGCCACTTAGGGTAGGAACTGTAGTGTGCGCAAAGTGGACTCTAGAGTTTGGACAGCTGCGGTTCGTTGAGCTAGAGGAGAAGGAGCTCAAGAAGGCATTTAAGAAGCCGGATAAGAAGGCGAATCGCGTCTCCATTCCGTGCCTAAGGTTACATAGGCTGAGCTGTTGTAATGACTGAAAATTTTCACGTGACATTAATTATGTAATTATTAATTAAATATTAAGTGAATTTTCATATGAATTATTTGTGAGAATTGTATGTGATGTGCTAGTTAATTTACTTTATATTAACTATGTAAGGTAGAGTAAAAGAATTAATTGATAGAAATCAATTAAGTAAGAAAGAGTTTAAGCTTATGATAATTAATTATCAAAGCTTGTAAGATTGTCATATATGACAATGAGAATGATGCTATGATAATGATTTAATTAACTTTAATTAAATTTAAAGTTAGAAGAGAAATTAACATATTTTATGCATAATTATATTGCATGCTTGTGTGTAGTTAATTGAGCGCCCAATAAATAAGTTAAGATATAGTCCATTAGATGGCAAGTCTAATTGGATTATGTAATGGAATTATTTTATAATCCTATAGTATCTATATTTTATGTGAGCTAATTGATTAATTAATTTAATTAGTGGATCAAGGTATTGTTTGGACTAATTAGTTAGTCCAATGAATTATTTATTTTGGAGACAAGTTGGATTATTTAATGAGCCCAATGGTTGAAGTAAATGGATGATTAATTGATTTAAATTATGGTCCAACAAGATGATGGATCACAAGTGTATTTATAGCCCAAATGAATTATTTATAGCCCAATTTAATGGTCCAATTAATAAGCTTCTAGAAGGATATTATTTTTGCAAGTTAACCATTAAAAGAAAATCAAAAATTGGTGGATAAATAGGGAAAAAATTTGGCCACAAATGTTGGGACCCACAAGAGTTGATTTTTTGGTTGCTTGAAGTGTATAAGTCTTGGTTGCTTGCATGGAGCTAGCATAGTAATTGAGGTTGCTTGTTGGTACAAATTAAAGGACAAAAAATCCCTAAATAAGAGGAACTAGATGGGAATTTGGGGTAACTAGCAAGTTGGGTTATATGCATATAGCTTGTGTATGTAGAGGTTTGGTTGACTATAAATAGAGCCCATCTCATTTGTTAGAAGAGTTTACTTCTATTATTTCTCTTAAGTGTGTGAAGCTTGTGAGCAAAATATTTAAATAGAGAGTGAGAGAGGGTGGGCCGAAATTAGCTAAGCAAGGAAGAAGAATCAAGTGGATGTTCATCACATACTTTGGAAAAAGAAGAAAGTTAGCAACTAAATCGAAGAGGTATAACGTTCTTTACTCTTAGATTTTCTAGGTTTTGGTTTTATTTTCAAGTTTTATGCCATGGTTGGTTGTGGGAAATTTTTTTATGTGTGGGGATCATGAAGGATCCGAAGATATAAGGTGGAGATTTATGTGGAGTATTATGTGATCTATGTGTAGATATAAGTTTGTGTCTTGATAAGTTAGGTATTTTGTGTTTATAGTGAGTTTATGGTGTTTTATAAACTCCTTCATGTTCAAAAATAATTTTAAATCTTGATGATGTGTAATACATGTTAAGATATCTTGTAGATGCTTAATCATGGTTTAAACATATATTTATGACTTTAAATGCCAAGAAAACCATAGAACTATAAAGTTGTAGTTTTGTACAAAAACCCTAATTTGGACAGCCTACTTTGGGTGTGTCGCAGTGTTTTTCAGTAACTCGTATGGAAAATCCGAAGACACTGGTGGATAGATCTTTAAGTTTACAAGAAAACCCAATTGGATTCACGTGATTTCGAGTTACGAGTGATTTATAGGGATTTTTACCGTAAAACAGTCAAAATCTGAAAACTGTGAAAAACATTCTGCCCAAAATTTTTTCGGAATGTTTTGGACTAGTAAACGGATTCTAAAAATTACAGGCTTCTGTACTATGAGAGTATATGTTAATAAGAAGCTCCTGTCCAAAAATAAGGTCATTCCGACTTCGGATGAGATCACAGTAAATTAACGAAGTTTTCGGTTTTAAAAATGGAAACTTCCATAAGTTGAGTTTTATTGTTCCAAAAATTATGAATTTTTACAGGATATTAATGATGGTCTAATAAAGCTCTCAGCCAAGTTTCATATTTTTCTGATAAATTTTCAATTTTTAATAAATATTACATTTTGAGCAGTTTTGGCTTATTTAAAAATAGTAAACAAAACTGAAAAATTACAGAAAAATTACCCTGTGCATGAAAAAAAAAATTCTATTGATTTGCAGAAAATATAAAAATAATAAGTCAATTTGGTATTTTTGGAAAATATCTATGTGGCTTGATTAATTAAATAATTAATTAAGTACTACTCAAATAAATTATTTAATATAATTTATTTGGTCAAGAGACATTAAAATAACATAATAGTTGTGTTATGTGATACCTATATGTATTATGTATTATGTGATGTTGTGTGCTAACTATATTTATTAGGTTAGCACTAATAGTTAAATCATTTAATAATGAGTAGGTTTATGAGAGAAACGTGTTTTAATTTTGCGTGTCGTGAGTCGCGAGCAAGGCAAGTACCTTACCCTACTCTAATATTTGAGTACGATTATTATTATAAGATTAAATCTTTATTGTTGATTTCAATCATAAATTCTATTGATAATCATTTATCACATATTGTTCAATTATTGAACTAATGTATATTGTTAAAGAAATTAATTCTTTGAGAACTAGTGGAAGCTATTTGTTCAGCTAGACTGAGAGTTTAATTCATTTATTGAATCTTTAATTATTCATTGAAGCTAGTCCAAACCATTTGATATGGGGCGGAATCAAAATGTTAGACTGAGATGAATAACCCTAAATCGGGGAAGTTGATTGGTAATCTTTAAACCGACGTAGCAGAATGTTGTGCACAGTATTTCAAGTACAAGAGGCTGATCCCCTCAAGTGCTTGGTAGTTGAGATTGTTATCAGTTCCTTCGACTGTTAACTTTTCGAAGTATGTTCATGGTTTTGTATAACCACCCAGCATGTTAATTCAGTCAGTTATTATTGTTGATGATATATCCATTGTCAGATTTCTTCACAATTATTGTTCAATTGTTGAAGGCACAAAAGAAGCATAATTAATATTATTGTTCAATTATTATAGCATGATTTCTTTTCATACTTGCTGAGCAAATTTGTTGCTCATTCTTGCTTAATTAAAATTTTACAGCTAAGCCAGAAAACCCGGAAGGGGGTAAGCCAGATAAAGGCAAGGGCAAAGCTAAGGAGTAGCTATCGTTTTAATTATTTTAATTATTATATTATGTAATCTTTGTTTATGCATGATGTTTTGTTTAAGGTTAACGACCTTGGGAGTTATAGTAGACCCTTTGTAATAAACAACATATGTTTATTTATTTTCGCACTAGTATTATATGTTGTTTGGATGTGTTTGGATGTTTAAATCGTGAGCACTAAGTCCGAGATAAGAGTACTCGGATTTGGGGGCGTCACAGCTGTAGCACCCCGAAATCCATGTACTCGCTACACATACTTGGTGCATTATGATACACATCTTCCGTTCTTACTATCAATGTTTTTATTGATTTAACTAGTCTATTACTGACAAACCTTCTATCACTTACCTTATTCCCAGATCGCAACCTTAAGCATTACCTCCTTCAACTGATATCAACCTGTAACTCGTATGCGATTCCTCATAGCACCTTACTTGATTCGTAAGTCCTATCATTCCTTTTCATGTGTAACATGTTCATGAATAGCAATAATGAGCATCAAATATGCTCAGCAAGTATGGAACAGTTTAATGAACAAATTTGAATCAATAATTCAATAAATTTCATTAACTTTACCTTACTTGGATAATCATAAAAGACAAGAGTTCTTTTGAATTGTACTGCAGGTGATCAGCCTAGTAGTACTGTCATGACCTATAACATGTTACTTCACTGTAGTACACAATGATTTTTCAAAATAAGCTCATCAAGGAATAAATATATCTTGAACAAATAAATAGCTCAACCAAGAAATTTCAACATCTGAACTTTATGAAGGTGCATTAGCACATCATTGTCAAGAAGTAATAGAACTTCCGATATACTTTGAATAAATGAAACACAAGATTAAAACTTCAACGTCAAAATCTTAATTTTTGAACAATTACTGAGGGGTCGTAAGGACCATGAACTCTCCATGTTTACGGTTATAAAATTGTGAATTCTCTGAAATATTTAACAGTCACAAAGACTGAAAAACTCTCCATATGCTAGAAGCGTCAAGTTGGCACTATACGACCATCTACATAAGAACTTCAGAAGTCATACAACTGAAAACTTTTATACATTGTCATGAGTACCAAGACCTCATTATACAGAATTATACAATTACAAATAATGTGAATTATGTACATGGTCATGAGGACCATGAACTCTTCGCGTTATAAAAGTTAACAATCACAATGATTGTGAAATCTCATAAGTGTCCCACAGTCATATAGACTGTTGACTATCCATAAGTATTCCCCTATATTATAGGGTTGTTCATCATCAGTCTTAATATCAGGAATTCGAACCAAACCACTTGGATTGAAAAATATCAACAATCACAATTAACTTTTCAATAGAGTAGCCAGAACAACTGGCATCCTATTTGCTTCCAATAAATTAAAGAATAACAAGAACTTACACGAAGAATCATACATCATTCAATAAATTGAACGTAACAATTGAGTTTAGCCGAACAAAAGACATAAACTCCTTTTACAGGCGGTCCAAGAATCATCATATAAATAATTCATAGTTTGATATGAAGCCCATAAAAATACAAAGACTTGCACAAAATAATAAGTTTGCAAAATTAGGAACTTGCATAATTTAAAGAACTCGTAATTGATCAAGAAATCTTGCTCGTAACAATAAACGACTTGTCTTAGAGTGAGAGAACTTACAATGAATTAGAGAATTTATCTTGGTCTGTAGTTCATCATTTATCACATTCACATTTAGCATTCCTTCCTCCCATACTCAATTTTGAGTCATCTTTTTAGTGTTTTTTTTCTCTTTATGGACTGGGCTTTATTTCTTTTCTCTAACTCCTTCCCCTCCACAAACTCCAGTCCCCTCTCTCTCTCTCTCTCTCTCACTCTCTCTATCTCCCTCTCTCTATTGCTCTGGTGTGGCTGCTGCTAAAATAGATGGGTTGAAAAATGTATCCAACTTGGTTGCATTTTGCTCATTTAATAAAGCTTAAGTTGATAAGCTTTATAATTAAAAAGTAATTTCCAACTTGGTCAACTTTCCTTTTTCTCCTTTCCACATTCTTCCAACACTTTCCAGACGGGGGTCTTATTAAACATGTGCTGGAAGTTCCAACACTTCTCTTTTTCCTCGATTTACCTGCATATTTGACATGCCTTTGACTTTTTGATCCAAAAAGTCAAATTTTCATGTTTATAGTCGTTTCCCACTAATTTTGATGTCCCTGACGCCATGTTGACGTTCGTTTCTTCAAAGTCATCTCTGAACTCTAAATTTGACTTTTTTTCCCCGTAAAAGTTAACTATTGATTTTGACCACAAAAAGGTAACCCGGACCCATATTGTGTTTACAGTCCTTACTTACTAATTTCGACATTCCGAACACAATGGTGAAGTACGTTTCTCAAAATTCCTTTAAAAACTTAAATTTGACTTTTTGAATTTATAATTTTTATTATTTGAAAATTCGAGAATATTACATGAGCTTCGGCGGCGGCGAGAGGAAGAGCATGCGCAGATTCTTAAGAAGGCAAAGGAGGATAAGCGGCAGTGAACTAGAAATGTGATTTAGGTATATTGGAGTGTGATTCGTGTATATTGGGGGTGATTTGGGTGGAGAGAGAAAAGTTTTTATGTTGAAAATTGGAGAGAGGGAATATCAGATTGGGGAAAATTAAGGAGGGAACGTTATTATCATATTTTACTACAGTCAACGCCAAAGAAGGCTCTCACTGTAGTGACTGTAGTAGTAATTATAGCTATGACCCAAAAAAGACATGTGTTATAGTGTATATTTTTAAGCCTATTCCTACAGTCAACACGAGAACGTCGATATAAGATGTATTTTAAGCCTATTCCTATGGTCAGTACGGGATCGTCGGTATAGACATCTATTGCTACATTTTCGCATCGACCGTCGCTATAAGTCATAGCTATATATCTTATTTCTAGTAGTGATAACTTGTATTTCACTATGTTTTAGAGATTGATTTACGATCTGCTAACCATCTCCTTTGCTATTATTGAGTTATACTCTCAAAATTATTTCATAAAATTCATTATGCATTAATATGCATGATAACTGTCATACATTAACATCATTTCATTTCCACATAACATCTTCTATTCACATAATACTATTTATCATATCTTCTATCTATATTTCATAAATTTGGTACCTCTTGATCCTCTTCTTTTAATTCCTTTTTCATCTCTTTAAGATCCTCCTTCAGATCTTCTTCTTAAATTAATTTTGTGATCTCACTTTAGGGTCATGCGTCACATCCTCATAAATATCTTTAACTTCCTCTTTACTTAAATATAAATTTTCTCAATTCATTTATCAGTTCAGGCTCTATATGAGTTTATTTCTTACTATCTTTATCAATTACCATAAGGTTACCATCTTTATCAATCCAAGCCTTATGCTTTCCATAACTCAAATCTTCTCAGCTCTTATACCAACTAGTGTTGTCAACCTATGACACCAAACAAATTTGATACCATTCTATAATGCCCCCAAATCCTAGTACTCGATACTGCAGATCTGGTATATCGTGATAGACATCTTCCATAATATCTATCAATATTTTTTTATTGATCTAACTAGTCCATTATTGACATTACATCACATACCTCATCATCGAATTGCAACTTAGGCATTACACTTCACTTTATCACTGATACCAACCCGTAACCTTAACAGGATTTCTTATATTCTTCAGCTCTAATATCAACATATGATCTTCATTTTGCTCTGTTTCTCTCTCCTCATCAATGTCTTTTCTATATACTTCCTGAATTTAGACTCTTTTGGTCCTATCATTCTTTTCTTCCTGTAATGTGTTAATGACTAGCAAGAGTGAGTATCAAATATGCTCAGCAAGTATAAAACTGAAATGAAATTCTTCAAGGAAAAATGTGAAACAATGTCTTAATATTTTTTAATTGAAAAATGTATCAACTTTCGTTACTTGGTTGGTCATAAAATTCCAAGAATTCTTTCAAATTGTACTGCAGGTGATTAGCCTAGTAGCACTGCCATGTTTTGTAACATGTTACCTCACTATTGTACACAGTGACTTGTCAGAATATTATCAATGAAAAAAATATGATTTGAACCAATAAATAGATCGTCAAATAAATTTTTAATATTTGAAACTTTAGAAATGTGCATCAACATAAAATTAATGAGAAATCTAAAAATTTCAACATCAGAGTATGTATTTGCATCTTTGAATTATTGTTGAGGGGTCATTAAGACCATGAACTATTTACGTTAAGTAGGTACTTTATGACCCATAAAAGTTTAACAGTCATACAGACTGAAAAACTCTCCATAAATGTTTAACAGTTACATAAACTATAAAACTCTTCATAAATATTATCCTATATTATAGGGTTATTCATCTTCAGTCTGAATCAATTTCACAGTAGAGTAGCTGCAGCAACTAGCATTGTGACGTCCCCAAATCTGGGCCTGCACATCTCGATTTGAGTCGCCAAAATATATGACAACTATTACAAAACAATGCATAGCACAAAAATACAGAACTCAATAATACACAACTAAGTCTTTACTATTATTGTCACATTATTTTACAACATGTGAAGACTACTACAGCTATCACTCAGACCTTTACTCTATTCTCTGGCTAGTCCCAGCTACACTCTCATTTCCTGAAGAACAATGAAACAAAAGAAAGGGTGAGCTTAAATAGCCTAGTAAAAAAATATCATGACTAAGACAACGATAAGTAAATTATCATTAGCCTTCAACAGATGAGTTCTTGATAGAATATAATAAACAACAAGTTTTAGATCAATAATAGCAGCGGAATTAGCAATCCATTAGAAAAATCATGTAGACTATGATGTCCACTAGCTTTTCATTTTTAGAAAAAACACCATCATTTTTTATCATCTAAAACACCGCTGGTCATGATCATACCAACAATAGTTCTTCTTTGCCCCAAGTTAATGAGAACATTCACCACGTGCCCTAAAAGGCACACCACCATTATACCGCCTTTATCCTACCATCTGTATCCTAAGTCAAAGATATTCACAATAACTTGATCCTTGATGATTATAATAACAACAGAGATATAAATGATGAATAAAATAACATGATACTTTGTTTAGAGTTAAATAATGTTTAAATTATCAACATGATGTCATGAGTGTAGTTTATACTTACGAATCAATGTTCTTGGGCTTAATAAATTGCTATCATTGAGTATTTTAATTTGCATTTTACTTGTTTTTATGTTTATATTGCAGAAAATAGCTTTGGAGGGTCAAAACGGTAAAAACAGAGCTTAGTGGCAATTTTGTAATTATGAAAAGTAACCGCGGTCGGGGCCGGCTTTTACAAGGGCAATCCGTGGCTGGGGCCGTGGTTGGCGGAATTGATTTCAAGAGTTCGTGTGTTTCCAGAAGTTGAGCAAAAGAAGGATTGTGATGTTGCCACGAGTTAGGAGTTTTTAGGAGAGTTATTAGAGATATAAATAGATAAGATTAGGATGATTTTAAAGAACTTAGAGAGAAAGATTTCTATTGAAGATTGATTGGCGTTTTTGACTATGTCAGGCTAAGTTCTCTATTTTCAGTTCTAAGGGATGTTGAATCTTATTTATTATCTATGAATTAATTGAGTTATTAGTTTCTTTTCCTTCGTTTGTGGAGTTTATTTTTGATGATCTATATAAATTACTTAATGATAATTGATTTGATTAATTTGATAAGGGCCCATTGAATTGATTTGATTATTATCATATGCTAGATTAAGATTTGATATTAAGCAAATGATGTTATATCTGATCATAAGTAGCGAATAGTGATGTTTGATTGTGGTCAAGCTTTTGAATATTGCTATGATATCAAGAAGACAGGTTAAATAATCTGCGATTGTACGATTATTGCTTGGAATAACCTAATTCCCTAATTCTTAATGCTATTGTCATATTAAATCTAGACTGATAGTTCTAGGTTATATGATAATTAGGGTCTAGTGGGGGCGATCGTCACATTAGATTTAAAACCTAAGGGGAATTTCGGGTAACGCGGACCGTGGTTACCTAGGGTTATTAATTTCATTGAAGGAAAGATATTAATTAACTTGATTATGTCATATTTATGAAAAGATGATACTGAACTGAAGAACTGAAGTTTGCATATCATTGAATAATCTTCATTTATACTTCTTGTATTCTAGTAGAATCATAGTTACAAAAAATCCCCTTTTTATCATTACTTGTTATTACTGTTAGAAACATTCGGATAAATCATAAAATACACTTCCCGTAGGTTCGACTCTTGCTTGCCATTAATTTTATATTGATAGAGTGAAAGTAAGGAATAATTTTGGAGTGATAACGACAGCTTCCAAATTTTGGCGCCGTTGCCGGGGAAGTGATTGTTTTTATAAATTTTCTTTGTTTTCTTTCAGTTTATGACTCGATCCTCTCACTCTCCTGATTTAAAATTTGATCCAGAGATAGAGAAAACTGCAAGAAGAATAAGGAAGGAGACTCGTCGAACACGAAACACTACTTCGGAGTTCGAAGACGATTTTACTACATCACCAGGCTTAAACGTTGCGCTCGCATTACTGACTTCTTCCAGCGATTCAGAAGAAGAAATTGCTGCACCAAATAATAGAACTATGAGGGAGTTTGCTACTCCTAATTTACGCCAACAACCATTATGCATAGAATATCCTGCTCTAAATGCTGCTTTTGAATTGAAATCTGGCTTAATTCACCTTTTGCCTACTTTTCGTGGTCTTGCAGGTGAAGATCCATATAAGTATCTGAAGGAATTCCACGTGGTTTGTTCCACAATGAGGCCACATGGAGTGTCGGAAGAACACATAAAGCTTAGGGCTTTTCCATTCTCCTTAGCAGATTTGGCAAAAGATTGGTTGTACTATCTTCCCTCCGGTTCGATCCAATCATGGGATGATATGAAGAGGCTATTCGTGGAGAAGTATTTCCCTCCTTCACGGGTTGCCAACATAAGGAAGAAGATATGTGCCATCAGACAATTTAGTGGCGAAACTCTTCACGAGTATTGGGAAAGGTTCAAGAAGCTGTGTTCGTGTTGTCCACATCAAATTGACGATCAACACCAAATTCAGTACTTCTACGAGGGATTACTACCGATGGATAGGAGTATGATCGATGCTGCAAGTGGAGGAGCATTGGTCGATAAAACTCCAGACGCCGCACAGAACTTAATTGCTAATATGGCGGCCAACTCACAGCAATACGGAACTCGGATGGACCATGCACCGAAAAGAGTTAATGAGGTTGGCTCGAGCAACATTGAACAACAACTCTCGGAGTTAGCTGCTATGGTTCGTCAACTTTCTGTGGGGAACGGGCAAGTTACAAGAACTTGTGGAATCTGCTTGTCATCGGATCATTCGACAGATACTTGTCCTACACTGCAAGAAGATGGCACCATAGAGCAAGCCAATGTAGCGGAAAATTTTCAAGGACAACCTCAGAGAAGATATGATCCTTATTCTAATACTTACAATCCAGGATGGAGGGATCATCCTAATCTGAGCTACGGAGGAAACAGGCCACCAATGTCGAATGCTTTTCCAAATCGACAACAAGGTTTTCAACAAGCTCAACAGCAGTATCCACCTCGACAAGCAGCACCTACAAAATCTGAAGCATCTTTGGAAGATATGTTTAAAACCTTCATGAATCATACCCAACAGTTCATGAATCAGACCCAACAGTTCCAACAAGATACAAAGGCTTCCATTCATAGCTTAGAAAATCAAATGAGCCAATTAGCTACCACAGTTGGACGATTGGATTCTCAAGGCTCTTGGAAGTTGCCCTCTCAAACGATGATCAATCCGAGGGAAAACGCAAGTGCGATTACTTTAAGGAGTGGAAAACAAATGGACACACCAAGGGCTACGGTTGAATTTGATAAGGATAAAGCTAATGAGGAGGCAGAGATCTCAAAGGTAATCCCTAAATCTCCTATTCAGCTTAAGTCTAACCCTTTACCTTTTCCTCCTAGGAATCTTAGAACTTCAAAGAAGGACGAGCAAGAGAAAGAGATTCTGGAGACCTTTAGAAAGGTAGAGGTGAACATCCCTTTATTAGACGCAATCAAGCAAGTTCCAAGGTATGCAAAATTTTTGAAGGAATTATGCACTAATAAAAGGAAATTACAAGACAATGAAAAGGTAACAGTTGGTGAGAATGTATCCGCGGTTCTGCAAAGAAAAATGCCTCCAAAATGTAAAGATCCGGGTATGTTTACCATTCCCTGCAAGATAGGTAATACCAGGTTTGAGAGAGCTATGCTAGATCTAGGAGCATCAATTAATGTTATGCCACTATCTATTTATGCTTCTTTGCATCTAGGCCCCTTGAAAAACACTGGTGTCATTATCCAATTAGCTGATCGTACTAACACATACCCTGAAGGGGTAATTGAAGATGTATTGGTGCAGGTGAACGAATTAATATTTCTCGCAGATTTTTATATTGTGGACATGGAAGACGATACATCTCCAAATCCTGCTCATATCTTGTTAGGGAGGCCATTCTTGAAAACAGCAAGAACGATGATTGATGTGCACAATGGGACCTTGACCATGGAGTTTGACGGCGAAAAGATTCAATTCAACATTTACGAGGCCATGAGGTACCCTAGTGATGTCAATTCCGTGTTTTCTATTAATGTCCTTGATTCCTTGGTGCAGAAATCTTTCGACCACATACACATGGAAACCTTGGATGATGCTATCAAGAATAGTTTGGAGCTGGAAGAGGAAGACGAGATTGAACAATTACATGCGGAATTAAAGGATACTATAGCCGCATTACACTCGTTACCGAAAATTTCAGATAAGTATCCGTTTCGTCCATTCAATTACCGGTGACTCATGAAAGGTTGTTACCTTCTGTTGTGCAGGCTCCGAGGTTGGAATTAAAGCCTCTACCAATCCATTTGAAATATGCATATCTAGGGCAATAGGAAACATTGCCAGTGATAATTGCAAATAATCTAACCAAAGTCCAAGAAGAAAAGTTCCTTAGAGTCTTAAGGGACCACGTACAAGTCTTTGGTTGGACAATTGCAGATATCAAAGGTATTAGCCCAGCTGTGTGTATGCATCGCATTCTTTTGGAAGAAGGAGCCACCCCAAAGCGAGATGCTCAACGCAGACTGAATCCACCTATGATGGAAGTTGTGAAAAAAGAAGTTATGAAATTACTCGATGCATGTATTATTTATCCTATTTCAGATAGTCAATGGGTCAGTCCAGTTCAAGTAGTCCCTAAGAAAGCTGGCATAACTGTCGTTAAAAACGATAATAATGAGTTAGTGCCTACTCGTTTGCAAAACAGGATGAGGAGTGTGTATTGATTATAGGAAGTTGAATGCCGTAACTAGAAAAGACCATTTCCCTCTCCCTTTTGTTGACCAAATGTTAGAAAGATTAGCAGGTCACACTTATTATTGCTTTTTAGATGGTTTTTCGGGTTATAACCAAGTTGTGATTGCACCTGAAGATCAAGAAAAGACCACTTTCACATGCCCATTCGGTACATTTGCATACCGTAGGATGTCCTTCGGACTTTGTAATGCACCCAGTACGTTTCAACGATGCATGATAAGTATATTTTCTGATCTTCTTGAACATTGCATTGAAGTATTTATGGATGATTTCACAATTCATGGTGATTCGTTAGATGCATGCTTAGATAATTTAACTCGTGTGTTGGATAGATGCTTAGAGACGAATCTTGTTCTAAATTGGGAAAAATGTCATTTTATGGTAGAACAGGGTATCGTCCTAGGTCATGTAGTTTCAGCTAAGGGAATAGAAGTGGATAAAGCTAAGATAGAAATTGTTGCTGCTTTACCTTACCCCACAAGCGTGCGGGAGATTCGTTCTTTTCTTGGTCATGCAGGTTTTTATCGAAGATTTATCAAGGACTTCTCCAAAATAGCTATGCCATTGTGTAAGTTGCTGCAAAAAGAGGTAGAATTCCAGTTTGACGATGAGTGCAAAGGGGCGTTTGATAAATTAAAGACCCTATTGACCTCCACACCGGTCATACAACCACCGAATTGGAATTTACCCTTCGAAATCATGTGTGACGCCAGCAACTATGCAGTAGGGGCTGTTTTGGGCCAACGAGTTGACAAAGCTGCACATGCCATCTATTATGCTTCTCGGACATTGAATGCTGCTCAGATTAACTATTCCACAACAGAAAAAGAATTATTATCTGTTGTTTTTGCTTTAGACAAATTTAGATCTTATCTTCTCGGTACTAGAGTCATAGTTTACTCTGACCATGCTGCCCTCAGGGAGATGCTTACAAAGAAGGATTCCAAACCAAGGATCATACGATGGATCCTGCTGCTCCAAGAATTTGACTTGCAAATAAAGGACAAGAAAGGAGCAGACAATTTAGTGGCAGATCACTTGAGCAGGTTGCTTAAAGATGAAGAAGCACTTCCACTGCGAGACTCATTTCCAGATGAGCATCTATTCTCCGTTGATAAGGCTGCACCCTGGTACGCAAATATTGTTAATTATTTAGTCAGCGCTTATATTCCTAGTGAGCTCTCCAAAATGCAGAAAGAGAAGCTTAAGAGCGATGTGAAATGGTATGTCTGGGATGACCCCTATTTATGGAAATTCTGTGCTGATCAGGTAGTTAGAAGATGTGTCCCTAACTCTGAGTTTTCATCCATTTTAACTTTCTGTCATTCTTATGCTTGTGGGGGTCATTTTGGACCAAAACGAATAGCTCATAAAATTTTAGAATGTGGTTTCTTTTGGCCTAGTATTTTTAAAGACTCCTATTTATTTTGTAAATCATGTGCTAATTGTCAAAAGACCGGAAACATATCCAGTAGGAATCAAATGCCACAAACACCCATTTTGGTTATTGAAATTTTCGATGTTTGGGGCATTGATTTCATGGGGCCATTTCCTGTCTCTTATGGTAATGTTTACATTCTTCTGGCTGTTGACTATGTTTCTAAATGGGTGGAGGCTAAAGCCACCAAGACTGAGGATTCTAAAGTTGTTGCAGATTTTGTCAAATCTAACATATTTGTCAGGTTTGGAACGCCGAGAGCCATCATCAGCGATAAAGGAACGCACTTTTGCAATAGGACATTAACAGCACTGTTTAAGAAATACAATGTCATGCACAAAGTTTCAACGGCTTACCATCCGCAGAGCAATGGCCAAGCAGAGGACTCAAACCGTGAGGTCAAGTCCGTTTTGGAGAAAGTCGTTCAGCCTAACAGAAAAGATTGGAGTCTAAAGCTAGAAGATGCATTATGGGCCTATCGCACAACATACAAAACTCCTATCGGAATGTCACCGTATCGGATCATTTTCGGAAAGCCATGTCATCTACCAGTCGAGCTAGAACATAAGGCTTTTTGGGCCATTAAACGATGTAACTGGAACATGACTGAACCTGGCGAACATAGGAAATTGCAATTACAAGAGTTAGAAGAATTACGCCATGAGGCTTATGAAAGCTCACGATTGTACAAGGAAAGGACAAAGGCGTTTCACGATAAGCAAATTTTGCGAAAAACGTTTGTACTTGGTCAAAAGGTCCTTTTGTACAATTCCCGCTTGAAACTATTTCCAGGAAAGCTGCGTTCTCGGTGGGAAGGGCCCTTTATGATTGCTCACATTTCCTCTCATGGTGCGATAGAGATTAATGACCCACGCACGGGACGGATATTTAAAGTGAACGGTCATCGGCTTAAACCGTTCTACGAAGGATATCAAGTGGAGGACGTCGAGCTCGTGGAATTAATGGACCCCGTTCATCACACTTGAGTAGCAACATGTCGCGCGAACGACATTAAACAAACGCGCTTTTCGGGAGGCAACTCGACTTTACATTAGTCATTTCATGCATTTTTCAATTTCTACGTCGTTTAGTTTAACTTAGTTAATTTGGGATTTCAAAGCTATTTAGCTTAGGATATTTTACGCCATGTTAAACCATTCTAATCCTTGGGATTTTTTTTTGTTTCATTCTAGGTGTTGGTGAAATTAATTGCAAACACTCACAGCAAAAGAAAGAAGAAATCAGATTTCCAGCAAAATCATGCACGGCCCCGGCCAGCTCTAAGCCCAGGAAAGCACGGCCCCGGCCAGGAACTCGTAGCCAAAGATGGCCCCGGCCGGATTTTTGCCTCGACAGACACGGCCCCAGCCGGCTCTTCTCAGCCCAATCTGGCCTCGGCCAGAATAACGCCTACCAATTCCCGGCCTCGGCCAGCTCCTCTCGGTCGACTCTGGCCCCAGCCAGAAATATGCCTTGAAAACCATGGCCCCGGCCGGCTACTCTCAGTCACTTTTGGCCCCGGCCAGCTTTATTGCACAAATTCACGGCCCCGGCCGTGCACGGAATAACACAAAATAAAAAAATAAAAATTTTAACCCAGACGCGATTGGGTCACCTTTTTTAAACCCTCCCAGCCGAGCATACCCCAAAACTTAACCAACCCAGCCGAGAACCTAGCCCTAAACCCTTCCAGCCGCAACCCAACCTTTACAACCTCCCCTTCGTGATTAACCTCCTCACACAACTCCTTCCAGCCGACTCTCTCTCTCTCTCTCCTGGTAACCCATCCACCCGAGACCCACACCTACACCTCCCAGCCGAGAACCACACCTACACCTCCTAGCCGGCATCATCACTTCTTCCTCACACGCACAACCCTCCCAACCAAGGACATGATTCTGTAATGAAGGGTTCCCCTGATTTGGGATCCGTGAGTTCCACTCCCCATTCAGGTAATACCTTCCGTTTCAATTCGATTTCAGTTTGGTTTTTGCTTCTGTTTCGCCTTCTATTTTGGATACCCAGTTGGTTTGTGTTGGCCAATTGGAGGAGTTTGGGAGTGTTGGGTGCTCGTGTGGTGTGTCACCGGAAAGCCTACTGTAGAGCCATTGTTAGACCTTGTGGGATTGTTTTGAATTTGGGGGAGAAATAGTGCCCGCCAAGTGTTTGTTGAATTGCCTCATAGACACAACTTGTCCGTTTTCCGCTCTTTGGATTGTTCGGTTTGTGCTACACATTCGCGGTGGGATATCGAGAGTTAGGACTTGGTATTTTGTTCAATATGCCACCAAAACGTCAACGAGGTGAAAGTTCCACACCGTTGACCCGTGCTTATGATAAGAAAAAGTTTGTTAGTGCGGAGGCGGCGGACAAATTTGATCTATATTTAATGGGTAAATCTTTAACTCCCGAGCGCAGTCTTCGTCCCGAAGAGCTAGTTGATGGTGATATGGCTCGTATGATACTGGAGCGTGGATGGGATTCGTTCACGGATCAACCGGATCTTGCCGTGATATCCATTGTCAAGGAATTTTATGCGAACGCTGAGGATACGTCGCGGTGTGCTGTTATGATTCGGGAAAAGCTGATCTCTTTTAGTGGCACTACGATTAATGCGTTTTATAACATAGAGTCGCCCGTCTTTTGCCAATACGCGAAGTTTGTTCTTGAGCATCCGAATTACGACACAATCATTCGCGATTTATGCAAACCTGGGACGGTTTGGACCACTAGAGGCCATAAGGGTTCCATGATATTCCCATTTAACTGCTTGAGCCGTTATGGCAAAATCTGGTATGCATTTATATGTGCCAAGTTGATGCCATCTACGCACGTTAGTGATGTAACGAAAGAACGGGCGGTATTGCTATATGCTATCGTGACAGGCAAACACATCAATATGGGGGATGTGATCGAGGCGTCGATTAGGAAGAATCTGCGCGGTCCTACTCAAAGTGGTTTGCCCCATCCCTCGTTAATTTGTGGGTTATGTAGGCGAGCAGGCGTTAGATGGGGGTCCGATGAGTCTATGCAGCCGCCATTGATTTTGTTGGATCATGGTTTGATTGCGCGCTATAAAGTCTGGGACGGAGGTGAATCGCATCCCCGTGGTTTAGGTTTTATCATCCCCAACGATCCTGTTGCTGAAACTGGTGAACCGTTTACTTCTGGAGTTTAGCGTAAGGCCAAATTCAGCTCCCAGCTCCGAAATTTACAATTATGGGTCGATAATCGGATGGATCGCTTAGAAAGGCAGAATGCACGACTCGCAGCACGTCAAGCTCATATGTTTGATTCTCAGACTAATTGTAACATGGCTTTGGCTGAGATGTTCGCGAGGATGAATCCGACGGCCGATCCAGTCCCTATTCCTGAGCCACAGCCGTTGCCGGTGTACCCACCTCCTGATGACCATGATGAGGAGGTCGATCACGACGATTGACCTGTCAGGGGAGTCCTCTTGTTCTTATTTCTTCCGTTCTTTATTTCTTTAACAATGAGGACATTGTCTGCTTTGAGTTTGGGGGTGGAACAGTATTTAGTCTGCATATATATAGTACTTTTAGGAATATTATGATGCATTTGCATATTTTAGGACATTGTTTAGTTGGTTTAACATTTAGAATGAATTAAAATTTAATTAAAAAATTAAAAAAAATTTAAAAAATTAAAAAATCATAAAAATATTTTTCTTGTTCTATTTAGTGTTAATTAGTTTGTTGCATGTATTTAGGATCATATTTCATTGCATAACTTGAGCGGTAATTGATGCATGAAGTTTAATGATGGCCGATGATAACAATTTGATGAATTTTGTAATAATTCTAAGTAAGATGGATAAGGATTGCTAAATTGGAAATTCTAACTATTTGCTAGTCTTATTGAACTCAAGACCCTTAATTTTTCATTGCACATTCAATATATTAAGTCAGTTGAATTTTGGTTCAATTTAATGGATTAGGTGCTAATTGAAGATAGTGGTGACTTCTATACTGTGTTGGATCGTATGATATAAAGGGTGAATTACATAATGGCTTCGATGTCTGTCTTAAAAAATAAAGAAAAAATAAATAAAGAAAAGTAGACAGATATGAGCAGAATCTTAGCTAGTCTATTTTTGTGGCCTCTATTGCTCGAACAAGTAAGCCCTTAGGAGTGTCTCTACACTCAGTGCCCTAAAGCCAACTGGTTTGGGAGTCACTGGTGGAAAGTTCGCTACGTGGGTAATTTTGAAAAGCCTAAGAAAAATGGACATTGCACATGCTAAGTTAATATTACACGAGATGGAGCGTAAAACGCACTCGTAAAATGAAGGAAGAAAAAAAATTGAAAAAAAATGTGAAGACAAGTGTATAGAGGGGATTAACATTCTGAGTTGTTATCTTTTATTTGTCACATTGGTTCATGAGTTGTATTAAAATTTTGATTGAATTGATATATTGAATTCACACACACACAAGGGTTGGTAGTGAATGAAATTGGTGATATGTTGGATTTCTGATTATGCATGAATTTGAGATTTTGCTGAATTATTACTTAAGGATCTTTGAGGCTGGATTTTCATGAATTGTGTTGATTTATAGTTCAAGACATTAGTTGGACATGCCTATGCATTCATGTAGTTAGTATAATTAAGGTAGTTGTTTTTCTTGTTGGTATTTTTGCTTAAGGACAAGCAAAGTTTTAAGTTTGGGGGTATTTGATGAGTGTAGTTTATACTTAGGAATCGATGTTCTTGGGCTTAATAAATTGCTATCATTGAGTATTTTTATTTGCATTTTACTTGTTTTTATGTTTATATTGCAGAAAATAGCTTTGGAGGGTAAAAACAGTAAAAACAGAGCTTAGTGGCAATTTTGTAATTATGAACAGTAACCGCGGCCGGGGCCGTGGTCGGCGGAATTGATTTCAAGAGTTCGTGTGTTTCCAGAAGTTGAGCAAAAGAAGGATTGTGATGTTGCCACGAGTTAGGAGTTTTTAGGAGAGTTATTAGAGATATAAATAGATAAGATTAGGATGATTTTAAAGAACTTAGAGAGAAAGATTTCTATTGAAGATTGATTGGCGTTTTTGACTATGTCAGGCTAAGTTCTCTATTTTCAGTTCTGAGGAATGTTGAATCTTATTTATTATCTATGAATTAATTGAGTTATTAGTTTCTTTTCCTTCGTTTGTGGAGTTTATTCTTGATGATCTATATAAATTGCTTAATGATAATTGATTTGATTAATTTGATAAGGGCCCATTGAATTGATTTGATTATTATCATATGCTAGATTAAGATTTGATATTAAGCAAATGATGTTATATCTGATCATAAGTAGCGAATAGTGATGTTTGATTGTGGTCAAGCTTTTGAATATTGCTATGATATCAAGAAGACAGGTTAAATAATCTGCGATTGTACGATTATTGCTTGGAATAACCTAATTCCCTAATTCTTAATGGTATTGTCATATTAAATCTAGACTGATAGTTCTAGGTTATATGATAATTAGGGTCTAGTGGGGGCGATCGTCACATTAGATTTAAAACCTAAGGGGAATTTCGGGTCACGCGGACCGTGGTTACCTAGGGTTATTAATTTCATTGAAGGAAAGATATTAATTGACTTGATTATGTCATATTTATGAAAAGATGATACTGAACTGAAGAACTGAAGTTTGCAAATCATTGAATAATCTTCATTTATACTTCTTGTTTTCTAGTAGAATCATAGTTACAAAAAATCCCCTTTTTATCATTACTTGTTATTACTGTTAGAAACATTCGGATAAATCATAAAATAAACTTCTCGTGGGTTCGACTCTTGCTTGCCATTATACCAATTTTATATTGATAGAGTGAAAGTAAAGAATAATTTTGGAGTGATAACGACAGCTTCCATGATATGAACTTGAATTCAAGAAAGATATTCAAAATCCATAATTCAAAATAACGGTTGAAGTTCAATAAAAAGGTTCAAGTAAATAGGAAAGTTCACATGAAATGATATTAAATGAAGCGCAAACTATTAAGGAATATATAATCATTTCAAAAAGTTTTACCAAACAATATTTACCATAATAAGTTTAAGAGTATGAAAGAAAATGATATCACTTACCTTAACACATGACTGGATATTGATAAAAATGAGTTTGATCAACCTATATATATATACAATTAAATTAGTAACTACCATACATAAATTTTATGGTGTATAACAACTCGTATGAAATCATCAAAAATGATTTGATAGTAAAAATTTGTGTGGTGTACAGAATAAAGTATAATAAACTTCAAAATAGTTTTTGAAAATAATATTTTAAAAGAATCTTCAAGAGAAAAAAATTCAAAATGAGTCTTCTAAAGAAAGATTTATAAACACCGTGTGATATGTGTGGTTACTTGACTAACTATTATGGAAAGACTTACTTGAATAATACTTGTACTCTTACAGATCTTCACAAATACATAAGATAACTTAGGCACACTTAGAGAGAACTTACACAAAGTAATATTTAGAGAGTGAAAGAAAGAATAAACAATGAAGTTTATGAAAATTCTTAAGTTAAGACCTCTATTTAAAGCCCAAAATCTTATCATAATTCAAGATTTCTTAATTTAATCCAAACCGTATATTTCAAGATAATGTTTAATCTATTAATTTCATCTTTTAGGATTTCTTTAATCTAAACCATTCATTTAAATATCATCTTTAATCTACACCGTTTATTTCAAATTCTATAATTATTACATTATCTTTAATCTATACCATTCATTTTAGATTTTCTTTAATTTATACCGTTCATTTAATAAAATAATTAACTTTATATATATAACAACTAACTTTATATAAATCAATTAACTTTATATATATAACAATCAACTTTATATAAATCAATTAACTTTATATAGAAAATAATTAACTTTATATAAATCAATAACTTTATATATAAAACAATTAACTTTATATAAAGTATATAAAACAAATAATTTTATAAATTCAATTATTTAACAATAATTCACCAATTATTCACAATTATTCATTATTATAACCATTTATTGTAAATGCAGTGTAGTTGACTTTCTGAGTTAAAGACTCACAATACTAGCAGAAAAATCAACTAATAATGGAATACAACAGTTAAATCAACATCATAATAGGGATAACAATAATTCAGAAAATAAATAAAAGAAAGAACACGTTACTGTGTAATGACAATTATTGATTCAATAATATGAATTACTATGCATATGCTACTATGATAATTATCAGTTCAATAATATGAATTATTATGATTGTGCCAATTATTGGTTTAATAAAGTCAATATTGTACAATAGCCAATTTATCAGTTCAATAATATGAAACACTGTGTAATACCATATGCTACTGTGCAATTTCGTATGTTACTGTGCAATACTGTGTTCTATTATTCCTTTATCATCGGGTATTTTAACAATAAAAAGTGATAGTCATGTTGATCACTTTTATTTAAAAAGGTTACTTATGTCGTTTTCTATTTTCGACAATATTTTGTTGTGGGATCCACCAATGATTGGTTATTTCTACGTCGTCGTACGAATCGAATATTCCCCGACAGAACAAATATTCTCCGACAAAACGAATATTCTCTGACAAGATAAAATTTGCACAAAATATTTTTAACTTTAACTTTTGTCAATTTATCCACTTACCGTTTCAGAAATATATATATATATATATTATGAAGAAAAATTAAATTATATTTCATAAAAGTAGAGGTCTTACAACTTCCCCTCCTTATGAAATTTCGTCCTCAAAATTGACGTACTTGACATTTCGAAGAGGTAAGGATACTTAGATTTCATTTCAGAATCTAGCTCCCAGGTCATTTTCTCAGTATCTTGGTTTCTCCATAAAACCTTAACTTGAGGTATAACCTTTGAGTGTAGGATCTGCTCCTTCTTATCTTAGATCTTGACAGGTACCTCCTCGTACGTTAAATCCTCTGCTATAACATCTGGCTCCAACTCAATGTTGTGATTCGGATCTTTCACATATTTACGTAGCATAGATATGTGAAAAATGTTATGAATGTAGGACATGCTTGGTGGAAGGGCTAGTTTGTAGGCCACAGCTCCTACTTGGTCTAAAATTTCAAATGGGCCAATAAATCGAGGGTTGAACTTTCCTCTCCTTCCAACTCTTGTAACTCCTTTCCATAGAGAAATACGTAAAAATCCAAGGTCTTTGACATTGAATCTCTCGTCCTTTCTAGGGGTGCACACAAAATCGAAAAAAACAGAAAAATCGACTGGACCGAACCGAACCATTGCTATTTTAAATCGAAAAATATAAAACCGAAATTAATTCGGCCGTTTGGTTTGGCTTCTCAAAAAACCAAAACCAACCGAACCGACCGAATAATTTAAAGTTATAATAAAATTTATATACTTTTCTAATAAATATTTATTTTATATAATTATATATTTAGTATATGATTGATTTCACCATTTTACAGGTTATTGTTGGTGGTTTGTTGGGAACTCACCATTGCAACATTTGTCCATTTAATAGTAGGCTTGTAGTCAAGCTTGATATTCAGGTGGGCATCATCTGTGACATTGAAATCTCTTTGATAATGCAAGGGATTTGGAGTAGCAAGTATGCAAGTCGATCAAAAAGTGATATTCTTAAGTTTGAATGTCAAGATGAGTACAATGTTGTATGTAATTCAGTTAGCATATTTTTATATATTTTAAACATTCTTTCTATCTGAATAGTACCTTTATGTGTAATTATTGATTTCATTATTATTCTTAAATGAAAGTGTACATCTTGTGGTTCAGTCTGGATCCGTAGGAGCAGCACTTGTTGGTCTATGTAATGGCAAAAAAATTAGAATGAAGGAGGTTTTAAAACTTCATGACCAATTTTAATGTGATTACATGCTTCTACCTCATGAACCGAATAACCGAATAAACCGACCGATTTAACCAAAACCGAATAAACCGATAACCGATTACGATGTAAAAATTTGGGCGATTTTGGTTTTTATTTTTTTATAACCGACTTAAATGGTTTGGTTATTTTTTTTCCAAAAAACCGACCAAACCGACCGTGTGTACCCCTAGTCCTTTCGATGAAGATCATCATAACTCTTTTTGTCGTTCTTGTGCTGTTTGTATTCGTTGTCAAATTGTTTAGATCTTTTCTGCTGTCAAGCGTACTAACTCGAGTCTCAACAATTTTATTTCTAGCTTCTACCTTATTCAATAGAATAGAGAGCGACACTTTCGTCCATACAAAGCCTCAAATAGAGTCATGTCTATGCTTGCTTGGTAACTGTTGTTGTAGGAGAATTCAACCAATGACAAGTACTTGTCCCAACTTCCCTTGGAGTCTAGTAAGTAAAGTCTAAAAAGATCTTTAAATGTCTAGATCGTCTTTTTCGATTGTCCGTCCGTTTGAGGATGGTATACAGAACTAAAACGTAGTTTAGTGCCCATAGCTTTTTGTAGACTGATCCAAAAGCGTGAAGTGAATCTAGGATCTCGATTAGAAACTATAGAAACTGGCATGCCATACAATGTTATAATCTCATTTATGTACATATCGACAAGACGCTCAAGTAAAATTTTTTCTCGTATAGGCAAAAAATGGGTGGATTTGGACAATCTATCTACGATGACCCAAATTACATCAAAACCTTGAGAAATTTTGGGAAGACTTGTCACAAAATCCATAGTGATGTGTTCCCAATTCCATTCTGGAACTTTGAGTCATTACAATGGACCCTTAGGCACTTGATGCTCTGCCTTAACACGTTGACAAGTTAGACACCTTGAGATAAACTCTGCAATCTCCCTCTTCATATTGTTCCACCAAAATGTATGTCGAAGGTCACGAAATATTTTGGTACCTCCTGTGTGGATTGCAAACGGCGTGTTGTGTGCCTCCATCATGATTTTATGCTTTAATTCAGAGTTGTTAGGAACACAGAATCGAGAGTTGACTCGAAGTATTCCTTTCTCATCGATTCTTGCTTCCAAAATAACACATTCTTGTACTTTCTTCATCATGTTCATCAGTTTCAGATCAGTGGCTTGAGCAGCTTTAATTTTATCGATTAAAGTCGGTTATACTCGCACTTGCGCAATCTTCATGTGGGTCCCTGGTGTCTTTAATTCTATCTCTATCTTTTGTTAGTCGTATAAAATACATTTTTTCGTAGTCAGCATTGCACTTGTACTCGCATAAAATCTTTTGCTTAATACATCAGCTACAACGTTCATCTTTCCTGGATGATAATGAATGGTGTGGTCATAATCCTTTAATAGGTCGAGCCAATGTTGTTGTCACATGTTAAGTTCCTTTTGGGTGAAGAAATACTTGAGGCTTTTGTGATCCATGAAGATTTTCACTTTCTCCCTATACAAATAGTGTCTCCAGATATTCAATGCGAAAACAACTGCTGCCAACTCTAGATCATGAGTAGGATAATTTTTCTATTATCTTTGAGTTGTCAAGAGACATAGGCTATAACTTTTCCATGTTGCATAAGGACACAACCTAGACCTTTGCCTGAAACATTGTTGTAGATGACAAATTCTCTTGTTCCTGATGGTATGGTCAAAACAGGGACTGAAACAAGTCTCCTCTTGAGTTCTTGAAAACTCTTCTCACATTCCTCGCTCCATTCAAATTTGGTGCTTTTTTAAGTCAGTTGAGTTAATAGAGTGGCAATTCAAGAAAATTCCTCTATGAATCTCCAATAATAACCAGCTAGGCCCAGAAAGCTTCGTACTTCTGTTACTGTCTGAGGTTGCTCCCAATTTAATATTGCTTCAATCTTCGCAGGGTCAACTGATATTCCTTGACTAGAAATCACATGGACAAGGAACGTTACTTCCTCAAGCCATAACTCATATTTATTTAGCTTGGCATACAGTTTGTTTTCTCATAGCTTTTGGAGTATCAATCTCAAGTGTTGTTCATGATCATCTTGACTCTTGGAGTATATGAGGATGTCATCAATAAAAATAACCACAAAATAATCCAAATATTTCTTAAATATCCAGTTCATCATGTCCATAAAAGCTGCAGGAGCATTAGTTAGTCCAAAATACATTACTAAGAACTCGTAATTCCCGTAGCGAGTTCTGAAAGCAGTCTTTGAAATGCCATCAGCTTTAACTTTTAACTAATGATACCCAGAGCAAAGATCAATCTTTGAAAAATGTTAAGTACCCTGCAATTGATCAAACATGTCATCAATTCGAGGTAACGCGTACCTATTTTGTATGGTGACATGATTCAACTCTCGGTAGTGAATGCACAATCTCATACTCCCGTCCTTCTTCTTGACAAAAAGAACAGGAGCACCTCAAGGTGATGCACTAGGACGTATGAAACCAATATCAATCAATTCCTGTAGTTGAACTTTTAACTCTTGAAGTTCAATAAGAGTCATTCGGTATGGAGCTTTGGAAATAGGCTTAGTACCGGGTTCAAGATTAATACATAATTTAATTTTACGGTTTGGGGATCAGCCATTTCCTCAAAAAAACGTCAGAAAACTCGTTAACAATAGGAATATCATTCAAGTTTGTCGGGTTTTTATTCAAATAAGTGACATGAGCTAAAAATACTTAACATCTGTTTTTCAATAAACGAATGGTTTTATAGCTAGAAATGATAGTTATAGATTTCAATGATTGGTTGTTTGAATTTTCATGACAGGTTGATTAGGAATATGAAAAATAATTATCTTTTGAAAACAATCAATTTTAGCATGATGGTTAATCAACCAATCAATTCCTAAAATCACATCAAATTTATGCATTTTCAAAAAAATAAGGTCAACGGGTAATATGAGGTTGTTGATTTGAACTAAGAAAGATTTATGTACAGTACATGTAATGCCTATTTCTCCCAATGAGGTTTCAACTGATAAGTCAAAGTCTAAGTTTTTAGAAGTCGAGTTTAATTGTTGAGCACATGTAGGTGAGATAAAAGAGTGGGTAGAGCCAGTATCTAACAAGGCATAGACTTCACAAGAATTTATAAGTAGATTATTAGTTATCACCTCGTTCAGGTTCCGTGCCATTTGGGATGTCACAACAAAAGCTCTCCCCTGAACTACAAATTTTCCTTTGTCCATGCTAGCACTTGAAGCCATCATTGCAACTGGACTTGATTTTATAATAGGACAAAATCGAGCAATATATCCTTCCTTCCCTCAACTGTATCACAACTTGGACTACTGAGTACAGTTCTGATTGATGTGACCCTCCTAACCACATTTATAGCATCTTACTGGTGGTCGATTTCCTCCCCTTTAAACTGGTGCCGATGTTGGTACTATTATCGGTACCCTTCTGTAATCATTGTGGGATCTCCTTCTCTTGAAATTGTTCCCACTTGATTCCTTTCTTCTATTATTTGAGCCGGAACTACCACCGAAGTGTTGATTGCCTCCTTTATAGTTCTTGTTCCGGTGATTGTTGTCGTTGTTTTTCTCTCTCTGCTGATCATTAACTCCTGGCTACAATATTTTATTTTCTTGCTCCACCTTTTAAGCCCTATCCACAACATCTGAATATAAACAAAATTTATGAGAGCTGAGGTGTTGGCGAATTTTGGGTCTTAAACCTCGCAAGAACATATGACTCATTTGTGCTTCATCGTCCACCAGATGGGTCACAAATCAGGATAACTCAATAAACTTGGCCTCGTACTGTGAGACAGTCATGTTCCCCTGCTCCAGCTTGATAAGCCCCAGCTTGATAAACTCCACCTCCTTCATGTGGCGGATACTTTCTGGAAAGTACTTCTCGTTAAACAGCTCTTGAAATTCTATCAAAGACATCTCGTGTTCTGAACGATGGATACGTTTTACCGTTTCCCACCAATGGTCCACCTCACCTCGAAATATGAAGGTGGCAAATCACTACAAGAAATTCGGGATGTAGTGAAGGAAAATTTGTGAAGGAATTCAATCCTTCGCATGATGAGTTTTTTAGCGAGGGAACAGTGAAGGAAAAACAAATAGTGACAATATTGTTATTATGAAAGAAACATCCTTCACAATTAAGATTTTTTCTTTCGCAAAATTGAGATGGTAGAAAGATATTTGACGCCAATCTTTGATGAGAATTTGCGAAGAAAAATACTATTAATGAAGAAATTATTACTCGCTATATATTATTGCTGAGAGATTTTTTTGCGAAAGATAAAATTGGTCACTATTTTGATAAAATATGTTTTTTAGAATTAATTATAGTGAATATAAATTGTATAATATATAAATACATTAAATTTTTTAAAGAAGTAAATTTACTTTTAATAACACTTTTTAATTAGCATACAATATCAATTATTTCTTTGAATAAACTATAAAGTAAATAACTTTACACTACTTTAAATTTTAAAATTGTATACATTGATCATGACAAAAAAAGAGCAAAAAAGAAGAAGATAATGGCATTTTTTTGTGGAATATACCATAAATGCCAAAAAAAATACACATATAATATGAATTATTGTGCATGTGACAATTATTGGTTCAATAAAGTCAATATTGTACAATAGCCAATTTATCAGTTCAATAATATGAAACACTATGCAATACCGTGGGCTACTGTGCAATATCGTATGTTACTGTGCAATACCGTGTTCTACTATTCATTTACCACTGGGTATTTTAACAGTTAAAAGTGATAGTACCGTTGACCATTTTTATTTAAAAATGTTACTTATGTCGTTTTCTATATCCGACAATATTTCGTTATGGGGTCCACCAATGATTGGTTATTTCGGCGTCATCATACGAATCGAATATTCCCCGACAAAATGAATATTCACCGACAAAACGAATCCAACAAGATAAAATTTGCACAAAATATTTTTAACTTTACCTTTTGTCAATTTATCCATTTACCATTTCAGGAAAATATATATATATGAAAAAAAATTAAATTGCATTTCATAAAAGTCGGGGTCTTACAAGAATACTTTTTAGTTCAAATAAATTCATGAATATTAAAAATGTGCAAATTTTGAAATAACGTTCTTTTCAATGAACTTACCATATATTATAAGTTCAAGACCTGCCATAATAATATAAGTCAGGAACTCGTCATAGCAATATGAATTCAAGAACTCATAACGAACGTACCATAATACCATGGGTTCAAGAACTTACCATACTAATTATGAGTTCAAGAACCTATAATAATAATAATATGAGTTCAAGAACTTGCATACATTTTCAAACCTTGCAATTTAGCTAAACGTAGGAATTCACATATAATTTGCAGAATTTAAAACAATAATAAAACTTTTTCAAATAAAGGAATTGCAAAATTTGCAGAATATGCTATAAGTTAGGGAACTTGGTCAAATAAAGAATTTGCTCAAAATAAAGAACTTACAATAAAAATTAGCATAGTTCAAGGAACTTAGCTCTGTTAATACACTTGCATGTCATCATCTGACATTTATCATCTTTCTACAATACTTCGTTCTCCAAATTAAATACCCTACAACGTTGTGGAATATTTCCATTAACAAAATAAGTTTTTCATTATAGCATTAATTTACTTCTTGCAATTATATTTTAACATTCCTGTTAACTTGCTCAAATAATTTTCGTAATTCAAAATTACGTCAAAAAATTCTTAATATCTTGGAGAATCTCTTTCTTACGTCATTACACGTGAAAATATACCATTATATGTCAAAATATATCATTCTTCAAAATTTTATAACAACTCGAGTTATAAAACTCGTTTTTAACATCTTAACAAACATTGTTTTTATTTTCATCGTAACTCCTTCGTTACTTATCCATTTTCGTTCATTCTTAAATCAAATAAAAGCTTATATAGTCTAGTTTAGCACCATCAAGACTCTGGATTCAACCCCTTCTTCAATTAGATCAAAGTTTAACAATTACGAGCTAGGTTAGAAAGTTACTAGAAAAACAGAAAACACCACAGCGAATATCGTTATTGTTTTTCTACCTACATCATAATAGTTATGCGGTGCCTTTTTTTTTTCATCTACCTATTGCATAATAGTTATGCAATACCTAGTGATACTGCATAACATTTATGCGATGCCCTTTTTTTCCTACTTACCGCACAATTGTTAACATAAAAAATAGATATTCTCTTTTGAGTTATTTATAAAAATAAAGTCTAAAATTTTTATCCATAAACTAATGTATTAAAAACTCATATTATCTCCTCCAACAAGGGCTTTATATTTTCTTTCCTTTTTGTGCAGATTTATACATTGATTCTCTAAATCTTTAAAGTGCATAATATACAAGATTTTGTTATTTTGGCATTGTTAGTTAATTTTACGTACCATTTTGTTCCAAAATAAGATTATCATTGACTTTTTAAATTTATTTTTCAGACAATAAAAACTCAAAATTGATATTAACTTTTATTTTGAAAATTGTTTTAAAAAATCTAACCAATTACAATATTTTATTGTGATATAACTTTATTAAATTTTAGTTTGTAAATTATCTAAAGAATATAACTAATTATTATATTTTATTGTTGTATAGTTGTAATATCATGTCAATTTTAAATTTAAAATATCTCAAATTAATTTTAAAAAATTAATAATAATCTTATATTTTGAAACACGCAACGTGTAGCAACCCGGAATATTTTAATATAAAGAAATGAAATTATTGACAGTAATTGTAAATTTCTGCGCGAATAATTAAATCAGTGTATGATGACTTAGGTATGTAATTATATGTTGATATAATTAAAGGAATTAAAGGAAGGTTCAGTTAATGGGTTGATTAAATTAATGGATCAACCTATGTTGTTTAATATCAAAGTTGATATGGTAAATGAGCTATGTGATGATTTAACACTTGTTAAATAACGAGTTAAATTGGAGGAGTAAATTAATTAATGCGGTTATTAATTAATAAGAATGTGTAACCAAGATGGTTCGTATAGAACCCTCGTGAATTGGAATAGACCAATGGGAGGAGAGTAAAACTTATCATAAATGGAAAGTTAGGAAGTTTCTATAAATGGAAAGTTAGGAGAAATTGAAAAATGACCAAGCTACCCTTGACACGTTGATTAATAACCTTGGTGTTATAGAAGAGAGGAAATATTCGACACGTCTGTGACTAAGAAAGGGCAAAATGGTCAAATAGTCAAAGATCGACTAAAAGAAGTCAAAAGCGTTCGGGACGAAATTTGGAGACGCGGACTGCACCGTTGAGTCTGGAACGTCGAACTTAGCTAGAAGAGACGGTAAACACAATTTGGTGTCAGGGTTGACTTTTGGTCAAAGTCAATCGTTTGACTTGTAAAGGTGAAAAGTCAACATTTGAGTTTGAAGAAGAATTTTGAGAAACGGACATCACCATTGCGACGGGAACGTCGAATTTAGTAAGCATGGACTGTGAACACGATATGTGTTCCGATTGACTTTTTGGTCAAAGTTGACTGTTTGACTTTTTAGGGGAAAAAAATGTCAAACTTAAAGTTCGGAAGTGAATTTGAAAAAAAACGGATGTTACCATGATGTCGGGAACGTCGAAATTAGTAGGAATTGATTGTAATATTGAAAATTTGATTTTTCGAGTCAAACAGTTAATGAGCGGGTCAGATAATTAAAAATGGGATCCAAAAATTTATAAATCTCCAGATTTTTGGAGTGGCGCCAGCTGATTCTCAGAGTTTTAGTGGGTGAATATTTAATTAAGCCATTTACTCACTATCCTAATGTAATCTAGGCAACCAATCATATTTTTTTTACACATTATCTCCATCTTGGTTATTTAATTAGCTAAACCACTTTATTGCAAGCCTTATCAGCATTTGAGAGAATGAGAGTGTACTCACGGGTTGCTAAAGAAGTGAGAGAGAGGGTGTGCTCACGGGAAGAAGAGAAAGAGAAGGGAGAAGAAGAGGAAATCAAGAAGAAGTAATGAAGCTTCAAATGTATAAATCACTAAACCCTTATTTAAATCTTTAATCTCTTGAGTAGATGATTTGGTTTTGTTGAAATTAATGGCAATAGATCATTTTAAACTTGTGTTTAATGGTCTAACCATAGATTTAAATGATTCTATTAGATGATTCACGGATTAAATTAAATGAAAGAAAGGTGAAGAACTCATTTCGCAGAAAGTTGTGAGTTGTGTTACTATTATTGTGAGATTTTTATAAAATCGAGTTTTTGGAGTTAGAGAGTGGGTGATATATCAAATTAAAGCTACGAAAGTAAGCTACAAGCAGAAATTTCTAGATCTCAGAAATTCTTTGTGGTTTGTGCGTAGTGACTGAAAAAAGCAGGTTTGGTCGGACCGAAATTAGTCTGCCCAGCGAACTGCAGCGAATTTTAACCTTGTAAAAATTGTAGAAAATCATATATTTGGAATTTGGTGTTGATGTAAACTAAAACGTTGTAGATATGGAAGTTAAATAGAAGTAACCAAAATATTGAACCATTTTATGGACTGGTGTATTTTTTAAATAATTAAATTTGTGCGCCTGTCCAATGACTGAAGCTGTCTGGACAGGTTGGGTAAACTCTTAGATCTGTGCTGTTTGGTGCATGGGATGAAGTCAAGGTCTAAATAAGAACTAAATTAGACTTCATAAGGTTTAATTTTATATAAAGTTGATCAAAAACGGATATGTAACGAAAAAGTTATGAATTTTTTTGTGAACTAGTGTCTGACTGCCAGTTTGTTCTCGGGACAAATTTTTTTACCTAGATATTATTTGAGGTGTACAACCTAGTGTGTGTCGAATTACATTCTAAAACCTAAACAAAAGTTGTAGATCTCGAAGTTACGAAGATATGTCAAGAAGGAACGACATTAAAATTCTTTATAGATTATTTTATATGAATTTTACCATAAAACATGTCGGGACAAAAAGTAAGCTGTCACTCACTATTTTGAGTGGGCTGTTTTGGAACTTTTTGAGTTCGAGTAATTTGGGGTTTAAGACGCATATGGATGTAGCTAGAATATGTTATGGATAGATCATTGTCCAAAGTTGAGCCAATTCCAGATTGTGACGAAGAAGTTTTGAATTAACTAAGCTTTAAATAAAATGCGTGGCATTGACGTTGCGAATTAGCAACAACGTAATGAAATCAATTTGGAAATAGATTAAAGATTAGTTAACTAATCTAAAACAAGATGGAATTTTAAGAACTTAAGATTTTAAAGATATAAAGTTGGTTAATGATTAAGGATTAAATAATTTAACTTAGAAATGAATGAATATTTGAATGGAAATGTGTAAATACATTATGTGTAATAGCTTTGTGATAACTTGAATTACGCTATATAGGTATTACATGGAACGATAAAGTCACGAGTTAGTATAAGCAACCAAATTTGGAGGTTTGATAAGCATAAAGGGAATAACGCAAGCAATGCAAGTTTTTCAGGATTTGTTGCTATGTGCATCGTTATGCTACCATGTGTTATTTAAAATGTGGATATGAAGATATATATCTATGTTATTTGTGTTATGTGAAATCATTGTAATATGATTATATGTGAAGAATGTGCAAAGCATGATTTGATATAAATTTTGAAGCATGATTTTAAATGCGATAAATGAAAATTGTGAAGCATGTATAAAATGTGACATATGTGCTATGTGATAACTGTTAAACTTGCTGAGCCATCGTGCTCATCCTTGCTTTAAATTAACATTTTCAGCGAAGTAATTGAAGAAATTCCGGAAGACACTAGATTATGGAAGATGGATATTGCAAGGTTGTTAAAATGACATTCAATGTAATTATCTTGATATTTGAACTTTTCGTTGTTCAGTTAGTAAAGCTTTTAGCTATGATAAACAATTTGTAAATGTTACGAGTTCTGAAAACAAGTAAATAGGAATTTATTGCACAAATTATGAAGTTAAATTATGAGCTAGAATTACTCATATTGTTGCAAAGAAAATGAATTAAGTTGTAATAAATTTTGGTAAAATGAATGAAGGATATTCATTATGAAAATAAGTTGTATACTTTACATTTTATCAATATAAACTTATACAAATGAAATACTTTAAGTAAATTAGCATATGCCAAGTTTTCGGTATGCTAAAATAATGAATTTAAGATGCTGAATTGGGAATGCAAGATGCTATTTTGGATATATGACATGCTGAATTGGAAATTTAGGATGCTGAAATAGGAAAACAGCTTGCTGTTTTGGTTTTCCAGCTTGCTGTTTTAGTCACGTTTTGGTTTTCCAACTTGCTGTTTTGGTAAACAGTTTGCTGTAGTTCAGCTTGCTGTTATGGTTTTACAGCCTGCTGTTTTGGTAATCTAGTTTGCTGAATCATGTATTTAGCTTATCAGATTATAAAGAATACTTATAGAAGTAAAGATTAAATATTGAATCATAATATATATGATTTTGTGAGTTAAGAAAAGAGTTAAAGATTAAAATTCTGAAACGAATTGATGTTGCAGGTTAATAAGCTGGGCAGTTATCAATGGTTGCTAACCTTTGAGATAGATTTATTATATTCATATAAAGATTAATACACTTGATTTATGTAAGGATATTTTGTAATAAATTTAATTACTTAATGTCTTTAAGTTGTATTTATGGAGTTAAATGTTAGTATCCGAGGTTTATAGTAAAGACCAAGGAACAAGAAGTGCTTAATGACCTAGCAGGATTTAAGTTATAATTTGGTAATAATTTTGCCATTGGAATTGATAATGAATATTAAGTTTGATTTGAATCCCTTAGATGTAAAATTTTGGGATGGATATGTTGTGGTAATATTCTTGATTGGAGACCATGTTCTTGAAATAAAAGATGAACCTACGATAGACAAGTGCTAATATTATTGGACTCGATCGGATAGTAAAAGTCAAGGTATTATTATAATGACTTATTGTTGGAGTGTGAGTTTTTGTGTACTCACAATTATTGTGGTAAACTGATCATGTTATATATGATCTTGAGGTCAAGGAAATTAATGAAAAGATTTCGATTCGGGGAAAATAAAGAAGATTTTAATAGTTGTTAAATAAACTAGTTTTATCAATTAATATAATTGAGTCTTAGCAGCATTAAATTATTAAATGTTATGGTTATTCAGTGAAGGTCGTGCGTAACGACCGAGGATCGCCCGTGGTCAGTAAGGGAATTCTCGGGGCGTTACACAACGGGGTATCATATATGAATATTGATGAAAGCTTGTGAATATATAACTAAACAATATTAATTTTAGTTAGCTTAAATAATTTTTTTTTTACGCAAATGTTTCATTAACATTGAATGCATGCCCTTGCAAGGCGAGGGCATTTTATTTTCTTATTTGATTATTTATTTTAATAAAAAAATTATTGTAGACACCCAAATTTTGCACTTCTCTACTAACCCTGGCAGGAGGGCAAAGTCGTCACTTGAGCCGGAATGCGAAAAGGAAGGTGAACCTCAAAACGAAGTCACCCCAACGATTTACGGTCAAAGCCGCCACAACGAACAACGAGCATCAGGTTACTTGAGGCAAGGCAAACAGTTGATCCAGAAGAACCTGATTTGAGCACAAAAGACGACTAACGGCCACTACGCTTACGATGTTCGGGGGTCTCGCTCAATTATCAAATTCTATATCAAATCGCAGCCCGCCGAACTAGCCTCCCAGAACAATATGGCACGTTTCCCAGGGATTTCTGGATTGCAAAAATACAGCCTTCCAAAACAATACAGCAAAAATTGGCGATTTAAGACCGCGTGGCACGGAAATCGAGAAAAGGAAGCCAGACAGCCGCAGATGCATCTGCGGCCAACGACTTTTGGGGCTTCGCGTGGCTCGAGGGCGGCACACGGCAGCCGAGGCGGCGGCTCAGACGGCCACAGCAGGCAGCGTCAGATGCATCTGCGGCTGCCTGGAGATCAGCTATACATCGCCATTTTCGTCCGAGAGAGAAGGAGAGAGGAAATTTTGAAGGTTTTTAGAGAGAGAAAATGGCGGAATAGAGAGAGAAACCTTCGGGTTTGGTAGAAAAGGTGAGGATTCTTCCTCATTTGTTCAATCTTTACATTATATTGTATCCTATTTCGATTTTCAAGCATTCAAGCGTGTCTTTCCTCATTTGAAATGTGAAGAAATCTAAGTTTCTAGCATTTGTGGTTTTATATAGTTAGATCTAGTTCTCATTTCATTTTATTGTTTAAGTTATTATAGATCTAATTTTTGTGCATTTGTTGGGTGGATCTACTGTTAGATCCGAAAATATTTGGTGCATTGCTATTTAATATAGTTTGATTTTGTATATGTTGAAGTTAGATCCGATGTAGTCGATATATGTTTGGATCTATGGATTAGGGATGGTTAGAGAGGATTTGTTGTGGATAGAATCTCCTCCTAACCTCCCGATGATATCCTTTTAGTTTATTTTATAGTTTTAACGCATGTAGCGATGGCGATGCATTTGTATTGTAAATATGTAATTTTTGGGCCTTAAAACGATACCGAAACGGGATCGGGTTAAGGCCCCGTAATAATAAAGATATGTGATTGTGGGTGTTTGGGGTTGTCTAGATGGCTCACATGCCCATGGATAGCCCCGACACGTTTTTTGAGTGCTTATTTTGATTTACGACACAAAACGACTTTCCAAAAAATAAACAAACGATAAAGATCTTCTAAAAAGAATCAAATTAGGATATTAGATACACGAGGTTTAAAAAGTGAAGAGTTTTGGCGAAATTTGATCCTCGTTTGACGAAAAGGCTATTTTGGTTTTGAAATGTCATGAAAGACGTTTTCGAAAAAAATAAATAAACGTTTTCATTAAACTTGGTGCATAGGGTTAAAGAGTTCTAGAAGTTGCCCTCGTTTTATTTATATTTACTGTTAGAAGGCAATGTATAGTCTCGATTCCTATTTGACAAAAGTTTAAAAAACTATTGTTTTCTAAAATGACATCTAAATAAAAACCTTATCGGTTTCGAAATTAAAATTAACCTTTCTTATAACAAACGAAGCCTCGTCATTTGGGTCAAAAGACGTCTAAAACACTTTCCCGACAAAACACATTTTGACATATAAAACCAAAGCAACTTTATGCAAAAGGACACCACAAACCTCCATTTAGGCACACATACACACACGCGCGCACACACACATTTTAAGATTCAAAAGGATAGGAAAACATCGAGATTGCGGTAACCGTGTTTCACGGAAGTCGGGGGGTGCCTAACACCTTCCCCTCGCTTAAGCAAGCCCCCGAACTCTATGAATCTCGGCTTGCGGACCAATTGAATCGGAGTCACATATGAGCCATCACGATTACGAAAACAAAATTTGGATGAGTTGGTACATCCATTTCAAATATACCAACTGGCGACTCTGGTCAATTGGCTCATAAAAATTCGACATTTCAAAACCCCGTCGACACTAAGCCGACCCTTTTCAAAATCACATTTAATTCAAAAGGCTAAAATTGGAAAGGGACATTTTAATAATAAAAAACGAGACGACGAAAATCCCGGCGTCGACAATTATCATACATAATATATAAAATTAATTAATAATTTTTAATAACATGATATTATATTATTATGCAGTTTAATTTTTTTGAGAATTATTATATATATACCTTTCCCACAAATCTCTATTACTATCAATATTCCGCCGATCTAAAATATAAAAATATTATTGATTTTTTAGAAATTAATTGGAGATATTTCATATTTAAAATTGATATAATATTACAACTACACAATAACTAAAAATAGATAAATTTATATCAATTTTGAATTTTAAAATGTTCAAATAAAATTTTAAAAGTAAAAAATAATCTTATTTTGAATCATAATGATTATATAAAATTAACTAGCAATTTCACAATAACAAAATCTTGCATGTTATGCACTTTACGGATTTAGAGAATCAATATACGAATGTACTGTAATAACCGTGTAAAACATAGAGTTTGTAATTTGGACCATGAAATATTTATTAATGAAATGAATTTTATTAGGAAGGGTATCATTTTGAGTGAATATATATATGTTTGCTATGGACACTATTTCAGTAAACACATCTCTCACCGTTGAATGTAAGATCTTGTGGCTAGGAGGAGGGTCTTGATGCACCTCTCTTATGCGATCACTACAAGAGCCTCATTTGGCCAGTGTTAAATATAAAATAACCAAGTTGCCCCTAGCCGCTTGAGTCTCATGCGGCCAGTGATTTTTTTTCTTTCTATGGTTGTATGAGGCTTATGCGGCCAGGCCAAACCCTTTTTTTTCATGAGTTTAAATTTGAAGGAGATAGTCGCTTTCAATACATGCAGTTAAATTATGTACTAAATTACTTTTAAATTATATACTTGTACTAAATATCATATTAATTATATCATCAACTTCTATAAATCATTTATTTTTATATATTCCTTACTAAAATTATAAAAAAAAAATAATTCATTTAAAATAGGATCAACTTTAATTTTGTTAATTCATTTAAAATTTATAATTAATATGATATTTAGTACATGTATATAATTTAGAAGTAATTTAATAAATAATTTAACCGCATGTATTGAAAGCAACTATCTCCTTCAAATTTGAACTCATGAAAAAAGAGGTTTGGCCTGGCCACATGAGCCCCATGCAGACAGAGGAAAAAATAATCACTGGCCGCATGAGGCACATGCGGCTAAGGGTAACTTGGTCATTTCATATTTGACACTAGCTGCATGAAGCTCTTGCACTAGCCGCATGAGGAAGGTGCAATCAGGCCTGCCTCCTAGCCACAAGATCTTACATTCAAAGGTGAGAGATATTTTTACTGTAATAGTTGTTAGTTCCCAGAGGCACACAAGTGATCTAGAAGGGGGGGAGGGTTGAATAGATCTCTTAAAAACTTTTTTTCTTTAATTTCAAAGGTTTATTACCAATTAATAAACTTAATTGAGATTTATTTACCCAGCGGAATATTAGTTTGAAAAACTCCCCTTAAAGATTTGTAAAGCAGCTTCATTGAGTTAAAACTATATTGAAGAAAATCACTTTTTAAGTAAATCAATTAACAGTCATATGTATATATATATATATATAAGACATAATGTAAATGACTGAAAGTAAATGACACCAGAGAGTTTTAAGTGGTTTGGAGACTGAATAACTCTTACTCCACTCTTCTACTACAATGAGTAGGAAATCCACTAAGGATGGTTCATACAGAACCCTTCAAGCTCATTAGCCTGGAAACTCTGATTCACTAAAAACCCTTCAAACCCAGCAAGTTTGGCTAGTTTAGTCAATAAGACAAGGACATAACTGCCCTCTTCAAGTCCAGCAGACTTGGCTCCTTTAGTCACTAGGACAAGGACATAGCTTCCCTCTTCAAGTCCAACAGACTTGGCTTCTTACTTGTTGATGGATGTTGAAGTTGCTACTGAGTTGTACTTTTAAGCTCCATTGTCTTTAAATACTCAGTAGCAGGATGTGATCATTCTTGATATAATATTGAGTTCGGCAATGATGCTTGGCTTCTTTATATGCTCAATATATCTTCTTGTGATCACCCATTGTGCTGCTAGGCTTTTGAACTTCAGTTTCTGTTGGTACTTGATAACTTCTCGAGACGAACTCCTGAGATGACTGTGAAGCTCATTCCTTTTGGTATTCAGTTGTTCTTTCTTTTCATAGATCGTTTATAGCTTCTCAAGATGGGCTTCTGAGATGACTGTAATGCTCCTTCCTCTTTAGTACTCAGTTGCTTCCATGTCTGTATCAAGTTGGCATTTAAGCTTCTCTCTACCATATGCCTAGCAGCTCTGAACACTTCTCTTGTAATAGAGTCATTTCTCTCTATGTCTCTTTCAATTCAGTATTTGTGTTCTGATGGATCGTAGAGTCCTTCAGCATATTCATTTTCTGTTTTCACTCTACGATCGGTTGTTGTCTACCATCATCTCACTTGTATTCACAACAACTAACCTCTTCTGTTTGTTATAATAGCCTTTATATCTCTGTGCATATATTACCGTTGAAAGAAATCTCGTTGGTTTCATTTGGCTTTGTGCAGATCTTAATATCTTCGATGTTGACTTTCTAGCTGCTTGTGTCAGTGCTTTTTCCTTTTCTGACATGTTCTGATATATTAACCTGTAGCTCAGCTTTCTCTGAATTTATAGCCGTTGCACTCCCAGAGTTGTTCAGCAAGGATTATTATATTCTTTGCTACTTAATATTCTGATTCATCAATAAATACCTTCCTTGACTTTTAGAGCCAGCTGTTCTGATGTATTCAGAGATGTCCCATTAGTCTGACCTTATTCACTATTTTCCTGAGCAGTGGGTCCTGACTTATAGTCGTTTAGGCACAAAGTCATCTGTGACTCTGACATGCATCTGTATCACAGAAACACTTAATCTCGTTCGAATCTAGAAGAGAAATACACTCTCTCCTATAGCACCATATTGCAGTTATGATTTTTTGCTGCTTCTTATATTGAATTCGTAGAGTGATTGTCTGCTCATTTGGATTCTACGAATTCAGCTCCACTCGTTACTTGAAATATGTCGGGTAAATGATTGAGTTGGAGCGAACTTCTCTTTTACTCTGCGATCTTGCTTTTGTGATCAGATCGTAGAGTTTGTCTGCAGTGCTTTGCTTTATGATTTCGTTCTACGATCTTGTCCCTTTGTTCAAATCGTAAAGTTTGTGAACTGCCGTGCTTCTTAGTGAAATCGTTGAGTTGTTGTCTATGTTGGCACATTGTTTAATTCTACTCAACGATTGTTCCATGTGTAGATCACTTTTCTGTAATGTCTTGTCATTCTGTATTACTCAACGATTTCTTTTGTTTGTGCAAATCGTATAGATCTCGTATGCTTGCTTTGTAAGTTTACTCTACGATCTTGCTAGAACGTGTATATCGTAGAGTATATTTATTCTCTAGTTCAGTGTTAACTGTAGGCTTGCTTGGCTGTCTGTTCGACGATCGTAGAGTTCAGCTCTACGATTTTGTACTTGATCAGTTCTTGAAATTTTGCTTGTAAGTTTAGTAGACCTCTTGCACATCTGACTCTCTTTGATGATCGTAGAGTTATCCTGGTAAGGAGTCGTAAAGTTCACTCTACGATCTATACAGAATCGTTGAGTCTTCTTTGCAAGGAATCGTAGTGTCCGTTCTACGATCGTATAGACTGATCAGATCAAACATAAGATCAACCTAACAGATTTGATCTTTTCTAACAGTCATTTCTTACATTGTTACATCATTATATTGAAAGGACTTTACAGACTCTGATATATATAAAATACAACAATGATACATTCTTATGCTACTCTGCTTATATCATACAACTTTTATGCAGAGTGACTCTTACAGAAAGATCAACCTAACAATTATGATCTTTAAAATCTAAGTCCTTTGTACACAGATATCTTTTAAAAGGACTTTACAACATTTGAATCTCCAACTTTCATTTTCTTTTATGAGACAAGATAGTTTTCAGCAAGACATATTTATGTTAAACAAATGTCTGGATTTACATTATTTAGACATAGGTAAAATATCATACACACATGATCATGTAGACACCTAATTTGATTAACATATAATCATTTTGTCATTTAAGCACATAAGCACTTTCAGAGTATCTACGCACATAATCACTTGAGCACATAAGCACATTAACACATAAGCACTTTGACAGATACACATTGACAATCAACCATGTAAGCACATTTACCACAATCATTTTTGCACAACAATTATCATCATCAAATCAAAACAACCTTCAACAATCTCCCCCTATTTGATGATGACAAAACTACTAGACTTATTGATATGACATTCATGTAATGCATCTACTTGATAGGTAAAATATCTTATGATACAGTGAAATACTGTATGGCTAGTGCAAAGCAATGATTTCATTAAATGAGCGTCTGCACAAAAAGATTATACAAAAGGTTATACATACTTACAGCTGCTCTTTCTGTTTCACTTTTCTCTTACTTAGTTTGCTGGCTGTTTGCTGTCCTTCCCCCTTAGTTGGATGATTCTTCTTCTTCATAGATGTTGTTGCTCCCCCTTAGTTCCTTAGAATTACTCCGTCCCTCCCCCTTAGTTGGATGATTCTTCTTCTTCATAGATGTTGCCCTTAGTTCCTTGCTCCCCCTTAGTTCCTTAGAATTACTCTCCCCCTTAGTTCCTTATTCTCTCCCCCTTTTTGACATCATCAATATTGTATAGAGCTGACTGTACCAATGTTGGTTTAGAAAGATATTTTCAAGTCTAACACAGAGTTTTGAGACTCTATGAGACTGAGAATAAGTACTTTTGCATGGTCCATAGAATGTTGGGACTCTATGACTGGAAAGCTGATATTTTGAAAAAAAAAAATTGCAAAATTTTGGGACTTCACAACCAGGGAGTTGATGCAGGATGAATGAGATTTTAGTGAATCACAAGAGAGGACTACCAGATTTCTACATTGTGATACCCCACAGATTGGCTGGATGATTGAGAGCTAGACAAATTCCAGATGGATATTTCTTGGCAGCTTTGGTAGTGAGGATAGAAAGGCTCATTGCTTATCAGTGTGGTTGCAATGGTCATTGCCTTTGAGAAATGTTGGGCGACTAATGAAAGATTTGGAAATATTGAGTAGCTCCAGCTGATAGACCTTTGATCATTCATGACAATAGCCCTTAGAAGCGGTAGCATGGGAATGAAGCTGAATAGATGATTATGATTCCATGAAATATAACATTTTTCCCTCTGGCTTGTACGCTTCCTTCTTTCTCTATGACTTCTTTTGATCTGCTTCAGTCGATATGCTTCAAATTTCTGCTTTTCCAGATTCCTCAGTAATCTCACTTTCTTCAGCTTCTTTTCAATTTTCATCCTTATTTGTTTCTCCTTAATATTTGTATTTGAACTCCTGCCTATTTTCTTCATAGAGACACTTAAACCTCTTCTTCTTTTTTATCTTCTTGACCTTTCTTTTGATACTTCTACTTCATGAGTGCCGGTCTCTTCTTGAAGGTGACTATCTTCTTTTATTACAGTTTCTTGAGAGTCTCATTTCTCATCTGATTTAGTCTTTCCAGCTTCAGAATTTTTCGAGCGTTGTTCCCTTGGTACAACAACTTCTTCAGCTACATCATCATCTTCGTTAAACTCAGGTATTGAGTCTTTTTCAACTAGTTCAATTTCCTGATCAGAACCCAATAAGACTTCCTTTTCAGACAGGCTATTTTTATGACATTCTGATTTTTCCTCTGAAGAGCCTATAGATGTTTCTTCTTTTGAACTGACAGATGTTCTTTCTTCAGAATCCGAATCTGCTTCATCATCATCAACTTCTATCACCTGAGGTGGCCCTGTAATGATTGAACTTCTCCACTGTTCTCTAATTCTCCAACTTCTCCTTGGAGCAGTGTGAGTAACTTTCTTTTCTGGCTTCTTCTTCTTCTCAAATACAGATCCTTTGGGATTTATCTTCTCCTTCTTAGCTTTCTTTGTACAGACAACTTTTTCTTCTACAGCCTTTTCTGCTTCAAATACTTTTCTTTTCTTCTTTGATTCCTGACTTTCATAGATCACAAGAGTTTTATTTCTTGACTGCTCAAATGCTTCCTGTGATTTCTCCTTAGATATTTCTTCCATTCCCCTTTTTCCTTTTCCTTTAGATTTCTCCTCCATCTTTCTGCTGATGCTTATCGATCCTCGTGTCTTCTTACCCTTATTGGCATGAGGGTTCTTTTTCCAATCTTCAAACAACCTTGGAATAATTCTTTTGTTGCAGTTTAGAACTTCTCCTTCCAATTGCATTTGCCAGCAATTTCTTTAAAATGATGCTTATGAATCTTCCATAGGGCATCTTGGGAGTGGGCTTTCCTGCTTCAGCTCTAGTCTTTGCATCATCTAACCATCTCTTTATCCATCCTAAGAGAACTGCTCCAAAGTTGATTTTCTTTCGTTGAGCAATAGCAGTCATAAGCCTCAATTGATCTTCATTGATAGTATCATATGCAGTATCTTTGCACAGGATGCTCTTCCCAACAATGTCAGCCAGAAACTCGTACTGCTGAGGGAAATCTTTCTTTTTAATTCCTTTTAGAGGAGACTTCTTCTCATAGCCCATCAGCTCCAGTCCAAGCTCGATATTAATCTTGTCCAGGGAAGTAATTCCTCCGCTTGGAATACCTAAACTGAGATTGATTTCAGAAACCCCTATTTGCACTACGATTTCCTTAACCTTTGAGATGAGGGTGTTTCCTCGATAATCAGCGTTCGAATAGAATTCTTTCACAAGTGTAGAGAATATCCTGGTGCTGGTTTCCAAACACATGGTGAATCCAGCATTCTTGACCAAATGAAGAATATCTTTGAATTTCTGCTCTGCATCTTCGAACTTTTCAAAACAAATAAGATTTCCAGGAATGACTTGACGAGATGCCATGAGATTAAACTGATTTGGGAATAGCACAGGGAGAGATACCAATATCGGTTTCAGAAAAATTTTCGATTTCTAGGGTTTTGAGGAGTTTTGGGAGAATGGGTATAGAAAACTGATGGGAAATGACCATTTTCAGTTTAAAAACAAGACTTATGCTAGTTCCCTCTTATTTTTGCAGAGTACACGTGACAGATACTCATTTGTAGAACGTGGGTTTAACTTTTGCATTTTCCATAAATGAAGCACATCAAGTATTCTAACTCACTTGAGTTTGGAGGGCGTGTGTTTCACTTTCCTTGTTTAGAGTAAACTTGAACAGTTTGTGGAGTTGGCTGCTAGACACTCAACCATCATTCTTTAAAAAGATGGCCTTGAAAACTGATATGCTGGTAAAAGGCTATGAATGGGTTTTTGGAAAAGATATTTGTAAGGAGTGCAAACGTAGACTTGATATACTCTACGATAGTGACTCTACGATTTGGGATGATAAGACTTGCTTGGCTATCAGTCATAGAATTTAGAAATTATGACCAGAGAGATAAGTGCATTTGGTTCATCAATCACATTGTTTTGGAACTTTGTGATTGGAATGAGAAAAGTAGCTCAGTGAAGAATACAATTTACCTTTAGCTTGCCTTCCGAAGAAACAGAGTTGATCGTAGTGAACATTTAATAATAATTTTCCCAAATTTTGTCTTCTGAAGAGTTTTGTACTTCTGAGCTTGCTTTCTGACTCTACGACTTGGCTTTGCTACTTTACGATCTTGCCTGAAGTGCATACGTAGAGTCATGATTTGAACTGTTCTACGATCTCTGTTAAGACTGGAGGCTTTAGATGAACTCAGAGATCGTTGTTCAGTCTGTTTGACAGCCCAAGGACAGCCTTGTGAATGGACTTTGTAAGAATCGTTGTCATGACTTTGACTACTCAAGTAGAGGTTGCTCATTGATTCTTAGACTGGGTTTGTCGTAGAGTGACTGACTGTGTTGACTCTACGATTTCGAAAGTTAGCTTTAAGAAGCTGTGACAACTCTACGATCTTTCGAGAGGACACTTCAATTTGCCAAGACCTAACATGCGAACGCCTGACAGACTCTACGATCCTCCTTTGCAAGATGAACCTTCTTCTGACTTGAAAGATCTTTTACCTTACCATGATATTAGTGACAACAGTTTTGACAAGTTTCACTAAATCAATAGGTGAGTTCAAAGATTAATAGATGCCTCCCTTTATGACCAGCTTCTTTCTCTTCTAGAGAATCCCAAGATTCAATTCTTCTTTATGCATCAGTATTCAGACTCCATTCAATCTTTCATAGATTGACTTCCTTGAGATGTCCTCCAAATTCGTTGAGTAGGGTATTCTACGAAATTCATCGTTGAGTCTCAGAACAATTTTCTTCACCTTCTTTATATCGTAGGGTTTTTCTCTTGAGGCTATAGCATTGATTCCTTCCTGTTGTTCAACTTGGATTATCTTCATCCAGAATGATTTGTGAGGATGTATGTTATTAAAAGACTTCCGGTTTGGCCTTTTCTGATGCATTGAAGTTGGAGAGCCTAAAGCCACTGGTTTTGATTGTGAACTTTTCTTGGAATGAACTTTTCCTCGTCTCATAGAATGAAGGATGATTTCTGAATCTTAGAGTAAGTCATCCGTGATTACTCCTTTTTGCCTTGATCTTTTCACCTTTCTCATTCATAGTTGAATTTGAATGAGCTGCTTTGAACATGAATGAGTTTCTTTAACTCTCTTTGAACTTTAATGATCTGCAGCCTGAATCTTAGATCCGGTGATCATAGATATATATATATATGTCCATTCATCAGTGTTGAGTTGATTTTCAGGTCTCGGACCTGATATTTATGATATAGGAAATCGACTGATATTCATCAGCATGGACATTGCAGTAAGGTATACTTCTCTAATTTGATTTACCTCCCATTTTCAGAGAAGTAGTTCTAGAAGACCATTGAAGATTCTTTAACTTAGATTCCTTTAAAAACAGTCAAGCTAGAGATTATCCACTAGAAGAAATGAGAAATGCTGCTTGTGGATTTCATCATTGATTACCATATGGTGTAGCTTGACAGAACTCTTGATGCTGTTCTTAGATAAATGACGTACTTCCTTTAACACACATCTGCAGATACGATCCTTAGAATATAAGTCCTTAAGCTTATCGGAAAGCTTAATGCTGAGCCCATCGAGTGAATAATTAGATTCGAGACTGATTTCAGCTGCTGACATTTGATATACAGAAAATTATTTAACACTTTAAGCATAGATTTCTGTTGGACTTGCTTCTACTATCAACTTTAGAAATGGTGAGAAGTAGATTTGTTAGTGCTTGGCTCAGTGATGCTTCCTTTGAGAAGAATAGGATCCGGTGTCCTTTGGCATCAAGATTTGAAATTCCCAGTTTGCTTTAGAGCAGAAACATAAGTTATCGTATTCTTCGAGTGAGTCGATTAATAATTCTTATCAACAGAGCATCCTTTTGATTTCTTTATCTTGCAGCATCAGTTTTAATTTTGAAAGTTTACTCGATAGCTTCTTAGCTGAGATCATCTGAAATAGTCTTAGAAAGGATTAATGACAATGAGTTATACAGCATCTGAAAGAGTATCAACAATCAACATTCAATAGTACCTGAAACAAAACATTAATTTGTAAGCTTGTTCATAAGGAATGGTTTACTTCAATTCTTAAACTCAAAAACAGAAATTTGCTAGTGTCATAGGATCTACTCAAAGCATGAGCATTGTGAGTTCATGAGAACATGCTCTGATACCAATTGTTAGTTCCCAAAGGCACACAATTGATCTAGAATGGGGGGGGGGGGGGGAGTTGAATAGATCTCTTAAAAACTTTTTTTCTTTAATTTCAAAGGTTTATTACCAATTAATAAACTTAATTGAGATTTGTTTACACAACGGAATATTAGTTTGAAAAACTCCCCTTAAAGATTTGTAAAGCAGCTTCATTAAGTTAAGACTATATTGAAGAAAATCACTTGTTAAGTAAACCAATTAACAGTCATATGCATATATATATAAGACAGAATGTAAATGACTGAAAGTAAATGACACCAGAGAGTTTTAAGTGGTTCGGAGACTGAATAACTCTTACTCCACTCTTCTACTACAACGAGTAGGAAATCCACTAAGGATGGTTCATACAGAACCCTTCAAGCTCATTAGCCTGGAAACTCTGATTCACTAAGAACCCTTGAAACCCAGCAGGTTTGGCTAGTTTAGTCACTAAGACAAGGACATAACTGCCATCTTCAAGTCCAGCAGACTTGGCTCCTTTAGTCACTAGGACAAGGACATAGTTGCCCTCTTCAAGTCCAACAGACTTGGCTTCTTGCTTGTTGATGGATGTTGAAGTTGCTTCTGAGTTGTACTTTTAAGCTCCATTGTCTTTAAATACTCAGTAGCAGGATGTGATCATTCTTGATATAATATTGAGTTCGGCAATGATGCTTGGCTTCTTTATATGCTCAATATATCTTCTTGTGATCACCCATTGTGCTGCTAGGCTTTTGAACTTCAGTTTTTGTTGGTACTTGATAACTTCTCGAGACGAACTCCTGAGATGACTGTGAGATGACTGTAATGCTCCTTCCTCTTTGGTACTCAGTTGCTTCCATGTCTGTATCAAGTTGGCATTTAAGCTTCTCTCTACCATATGCCTAGCAGCTCTGAACACTTCTCTTGTAATAGAGTCATTTCTCTCTATGTCTCTTTCAATTCAGTATTTGTGTTCTGATGGATCGTAGAGTCCTTCAGCATATTCATTTTCTGTTTTCACTCTACGATCGGTTGTTGTCTACCATCATCTCACTTGTATTCACAACAACTAACCTCTTCTGTTTGTTATAATAGCCTTTATATCTCTGTGCATATATTACCGTTGAAAGAAATCTCGTTGGTTTCATTTGGCTTTGTGCAGACCTTAATATCTTCGATGTTGACTTTCTAGCTGCTTGTGTCAGTGCTTTTCCCTTTTCTGACATGTTCTGATATATTAACCTGTAGCTCAGCTTTCTCTGAATTTATAGCCGTTGCACTCCCAGAGTTGTTCAGCAAGGATTATTATATTCTTTGCTACTTAATATTCTGATTTATCAATAAATACCTTCCTTGACTTTTAGAGCCAGCTATTCTGATGTATTCAGAGATGTCCCATTAGTCTGACCTTATTCACTATTTTCCTGAGCAGTGGGTCCTGACTTATAGTCGTTTAGGCACAAAGTCATCTGTGACTCTGACATTCATCTGTATCACAGAAACACTTAATCTCTTTCGAATCTGGAAGAGAAATACACTCTCTCCTATAGCACCATATTGCAGTTATGATTCTTTGCTGCTTCTTATATTGAATTCGTAGAGTGATTGTCTGCTCATTTGGATTCTACGAATTCAGCTCCACTCGTTACTTGAAATATGTCGGGTAAATGATTGAGTTGGAGCGAACTTCTCTTTTACTCTGCGATCTTGCTTTTGTGATCAGATCGTAGAGTTTGTCTGCAGTGCTTTGCTTTATGATTTCGTTCTACGATCTTGTCCCTTTGTTCAAATCGTAGAGTTTGTGAACTGCCGTGCTTCTTAGTGAAATCGTTGAGTTGTTGTCTATGTTGGCACATTGTTTAATTCTACTCAACGATTGTTCCATGTGTAGATCACTTTTCTGTAATGTCCTGTCATTCTATATTACTCCACGATTTCTTTTGTTTGTGCAAATCGTATAGATCTCGTATGCTTGCTTTGTAAGTTTACTCTACGATCTTGCTAGAACGTGTATATCGTAGAGTACATTTATTCTCTAGTTCAGCGTTAACTGTAGGCTTGCTTGGCTGTCTGTTCGACGATCGTAGAGTTCAGCTCTACGATTTTGTACTTGATCAGTTCTTGAAATTTTGCTTGTAAGTTTAGTAGACCTCTTACACATCTGACTCTCTTTGATGATCGTAGAGTTATCCTGGTAAGGAGTCGTAAAGTTCACTCTACGATCTATACAGAATCGTTGAGTCTTCTTTGCAAGGAATCGTAGTGTCCGTTCTACGATCGTATAGACTGGTCAGATAAAACATAAGATCAACCTAACAGATTTGATCTTTTCTAACTAAGTCCTTTCTTACATTGTTACATCATTATATTGAAAGGACTTTACAGACTCTGATATATATAAAATACAGCAATGATATATTCTTATGCTACTCTGCTTATATCGTACAACTTTTATGCTTTATGCAGAGTGACTCTTACAGAAAGATCAACCTAACAATTATGATCTTTAAAATCTAAGTCCTTTGTACACAGATATCTTATAAAATGACTTTACAACATTTGAATCTCCAACTTTCATTTTCTTTTATGAGACAAGATAGTTTTCAGCAAGACATATTTATGTTAAACAAATGTCTGGATTTACATTATTTAGACATAGGTAAAATATCATACACACATGATCATGTAGACACCTAATTTGATTAACATATAATCATTTTGTCATTTAAGCACATAAGCACTTTCAGAGTATCTACGCACATAATCACTTGAGCACATAAGCACATTAACACATAAGCACTTTGACAGATACACATTAACAATCAACCATGTAAGCACATTTACCACAATCATTTTTGCACAACAATTATCATCATCAAATCAAAACAACCTTCAACAATAGTTTCTATAGCAAACACTTGTTATGGATCACTACACACATACACACACACACACACAGATATATATATATATATATATATATATATATATATATCTGCTAGTCAAATGAGAGATGAAAAAAATAATTTAATAGTTAAAATTTTTAATTTATTAAAGTAATTGAACAAATTGAAGGAACAAAAAGGGGAAAAAAATAATAAGTTCAAGTTAATAATTAAACAAGGATAAGACAAGCAAATAATTCAAGAAGTAAGGTAAGTAAGAAGGAACCAAACAAGCACTATTTAAAATTAAATAACTAAGCTAATTGCAAAAGCCTTACATGTATGAAAATTAAATGAGCCCAAATTATTATGAAATCAAGATGCTTGCAAGTCTTGCATGGAGATTTAAAAATAGCCCAAACTTGAAACCCAAAACATGAATTATAAAGCATACATAGATGCCCAAGCAAGAGCCCAAATTAGCCCAAGTTAGCCCAAGTCTTCCAAGTTGAGGTAAGTGATGACATCAATTCATGATGCTATTAAAAAAATGACGATAAAAGGACAAGAGGAGTGGTCGGTTGGCTTGCCCATGGGAGGGGAGTGGTGCAAAGTATATCTTCGTTAATTTATGGATATAGTTAGTGATGCACAAACAGGTAGGCTGGCCTGGCCGGGTCTAGGCCTGCCAAGCTTTGACCGTTGACCAGGCCAGGCCAGGCCATACTTGTCGGCTAAAATAGCGGTCTGAGTGAGCCTGCAAGCCAGGCCAGGCCCGACCTTGGCCAGTGCAGTGCAGTCCAACCATGGGAAGAAGACAACGTTTGCAGGTCATGATCTCGCTGTTTGGCCCAAGCCTTGTCGCCTTGGATCAGTCATCCCTAATTTTCTCAAGTCCCTCAGATGCAGCAAATAGAGGTTCATTTATTTTGCCATTTTTAGTAGGTAGTAGTTGTAGTTTATTTTAGCTACTGATTTTCTTTGTTTCTCCTCTTAAAACTCCAGAAAATATCTTCACATTCACATTTATAAAATAGATAGTGATTTTAAGTAGGGAAAATAAAACCTTTTCCACAATCATGTTTAGAATTCCATCAGGATTCAGTTGGTTGAGTACAAAATGTATAACAAAATTCAATACAACTCATGTTAAAATTGGAAATACAATAATAAGAATTCATTCACTGGTTATTTTATGCATGAACCAGTTAAGTAACTTTTAACAATAAAACATGTTATGATAAATTTCGTGCACATAAAATGCAGTTCAATCATCAATGTTAAAAGGAAAATATTACTCTGTTCCGAAATCGATTCGGCGCAATACCTCAGCACCGAGAACCCTCTGCCATTATTCGCGTCCAACAGAGTCAAAACCTTCAAAAATGACACAATTTCCTTCTCCTCATCATCCTTCCGTCCAGCCACCGGACGATCAAGTTGGGGAGGCACCAGAACAAGCTAGATCTTAGCAAAAATCTCGTCTGTATCCGGAGTGACGACCAAAATACGGCAGAGAGTGATGGGGCGGGACTTGACAAGAAGAGAAAAACAAGGAGGGGAGGACGATTACTCGGCGTGGCCTTGAGGGAAATAGCAAACCCTAAAGCCAATGGTCGGAATTTGGACGAAGGAGCCAACACATGTTCGTCAAATGGAGGTTTCTACCGGTCAAAGCTGCTGGTCAGTGGCCATTTTTCCTAGAGAGAAGTGTGATGAAGTAAAGTTTTAGATTTTAGGGTTTTCTTAGGGAGTGATGGGTTATCTTTCTCTTGCAGCAAATTGGGGAAAGTGATGAGGAGGGTGAAGGGATTATTAGGTCTAATGGAGAGAATGAAAGGGGGGAAAAAGCTGAACTGAATTGACAGTCCAAGAGTAAGAAAATGGTGCATTTGGGCTGATCTTTAAGTATTTTATTTGGGTTGGACTCATAGAGGATTGGCTTGGGGCTGGGGGCTGGTGGCTGGTGACTAGGCCTGCAGGCCAGGCACAGGCCAGGCCAGGCTCGGGCCTTTTTCCAGGCCAGGCCAGGCCAGGCAACAACCTAAAAAATGCGGCCTCTTTAGGGCCTACAGGCCGGGCTTTTTCAGGCCAGACCTAGGCCAGATCAAGGCCAGGCTTCAGGCCTCAGGCCTTTTGTGCAACTCTAGATATAGTTTGACTATTGGTAAACTTAAAAATCTATTAAGCCTAAAGCCTTGTTTGGTTTAATTAAATGTCGATTAGTGTTAATTCATGTGGGGCCCATGTCTTAGGAAAAATAGATGAGTGAGTTGACCATAAAAGGGGACCAAAGGGAGGGTACTAACTTATAAGTTTGCCAAAGTGCCTATAAATACCCACACCCTAATACATTTGCACACTTGTTATTTCATTTTTCATTTCACCCAGTTAAAAAGAGATAATAGATATAAGAGAGGGAATTCGATCACACCAAGGAAAGAAAGAGGAGGAGGATTCAAGCTATCTAGAAAGGTTACCAAGGAAGAAGAAAATTCACAAAAAGGTTTAAAAGTTTTCTAAACCTAAAACTATGTTTAAAATTTTAGTTTCATGTTTTCCATGCTTGGTTGTGGGAGTATGTTGTTGTGTTTAGGATCATGGTGGATCCGAAGATATATGGTGGTTATGTTGGAGTTTATGTGAGTTCTATATGTTATCATGCATGAAAATGTAAATAAAAAGGAAAAATATATATAGTAATGGTTAGTTATGACGGAATTTCTAGTAAGTTAGAAAAAAGTTAATAATCTTGACAAACGCAGATTTTCGGGCTACTGTTTCAGCTCCTTAACTAAGTTAATAAAATCAAAACTTGTTGGATTTTGAAAATATGTTGTATGATGTAGCTCTTGTCCAAAAATGAACTCATTCCAACTTCAGGTGAGTAAGTTATAAAATTTTGAAACAAGCCAATTCAAAACCAAAAAAATATGGAAAACTTGAAATTGGAACTGCAGGACAGTGCCGCAGTGCCGGGTTTAGGCGTTGCAGCGTCTAGGCTATGATTTGTGCAGTTTTGTGATTTCGTCCAATCTTTGCGTCAGTTAAGTTTTGTAGCGTAAAGGACATGAAGTGAGTTAAGTAAAAATAAAATGTAAAAAGTGTTGTGATGACTAATTGATACGTATATCTTAATAAATATGTAGGTTGTACGAAGAGTGAAATATTAATGTTAGCCGAAAGAGACATATCAGGCAAGTTCTAAACTTACGAAATTTTTATATTTGTGCAAGTTTTCTCTAGCTAAGTTAGTTCTTAAAATTACTTCAATTGTACTTGTATGCCATTATTCGTACGAATGTGCCTTCGAAGAGATTTATTAAATTCTGGAACTGTTTAAGTTTTTAAAGTTTTGTCGACTCGTGAACTTTTTTAAGAAGTAAGTCTATATTTTTTGTTTTGGCTAGACAGATATGAATGTAATTTATTGAATTGATAAAATTCTTGAAAATATAATCCAAACCAAATTATTTTGGTGCGTACTTAATGATAAGACTGTGTTGAACAACCCAAAAAAAGGGATATATTTTGTTGGGTAACATGTGTTTTAAATTTATTTGTTGTGCACAATATAAAGTACAATAGGCTGATCCCCTAGAGTACTTGCAGATAATATTTTCAGTCTTTGTGATTGATAAATATTCTAATGGTTTATGGTTAAATGACAGTTAAGCCTTGGTTAAAAGTTCAAGGTCATTTGGACCACTCAATATGATGATATGGATTTTCAAAATTAAAGAAATATTTTTTATTCCTGATTATTCAAACTACTTCACAATTATTGTTCAAACTACTTCACAATTATTGTTCAATTATTGAAGATTTTAGAAAATAATTATTCTATTCATGTGATATTATGCCTTGAACTGTTTATATATTTGTTGGGTAACTAGTTGTTAACTTTTGCTTAAATTAAATATTTTTTTAGCTAAATTAAAGCAATCTGAAAGATCTGGTAAAGACAAGGAAAAAAGAAAAGTTAATGAATAGAAGATGTTTAATTTTTGTATTAAGTATTTATATTAGTATTGATGTATTTTGGGATACATATGTATTGAATTTAGTAAGGTTAAGAGACTTGGGAATTAAGTAAGACATGTATTGTAATATTATATATATATATATATATATATATATATATATATATATATATATATATATATATTAAGTAATGATTTTAGATTGATATGATGAATGGGGTAGTACAGTGAACACCATATCCGGTGTTTAAGGGACACAGATTTTGGGGGCGTCACATGTACCCAAAAAGAAAATAAAAAAATAAAAAACTCTTGTTGGAAGAGATAACATAAGTTTTTAACATAACAAGTATGCTTTAGTTTTTGGATAAAGTTTTTAAAATTTATCTTCATAAATAACTCAAAAAAGAATATTTATTTTCTAAGTTAACTCATAACCAAACTTTACTATGATATAACTTTATTAAATTTTAGTTTGTAAATTATCTAAAAAATATATCTAATTATAATATTTATTTGTTCTAATATTATCTGAATTTTAAATTTGAAATGTCTCAAACTAATTTAAAAAAATAAGCAATAATTTTAAATTTTCGAACGCAGAAGGAGTTACTATATATCATATTGATGAAAGCTACTGATATATATATATATATATATATATATATATATATAGAGAGAGAGAGAGAGAGAGAGAGAGAGTAAAGATCAAGGGCATACCCTCTTATATGACATACCTAACATACCCTCTTTAGCGACGGACCCAACGACGGTTTGGTCCATCGCTATAACTTTTAGCGATAGACAACATATAGCGACGGACAAACATATAGCGACGGACGAACCTATGACGATAGATCAAACCGTCGTCGGGTCCGTCACTAAAGGGGGTCCGTCGCTATAACTTTTAGCGATAGACAACATATAGCGACGGACAAACATATAGCGACGGACGAACCTATGGCGACGGACCAAACCGTCGTCGGGTCCGTCACTAAAGGGGGTATACTTGGTATGTCCTTTAAAGGGGTATGCCCTTGAACCAAGTCATATATATATATATATATATATATATATATATATATATTTATATATATATATATATATAAAGGAGGGTATACAATTCGATCTAAATTTTGACTAACTCAAACCGAACTCGAACACTATTAATCGAATTCGAACATGTTCGTATAACATGATCGCATCAACACACAAGTACGGGTACCCGTATCATTATATATTTTAATTATATTTAATTTAACTTAATTTTATTATATTAAATTTATTTTATTTTATTTTATTTTACTTAATTTAATTTTATTTAATTTAACTTTATTTTATTTTATTTATTTTATTTTATTTTATATTACATAATTTAATTTAATTTATTTTAATTATATTTAATTTAACTTAATTTAAATTCATTTCATTTCATTATCTTTAATTTAATTTAAATTTATTTAATTATATTTAATTAATTTTATTTATTTTATTTTTATTTTATTATATTAATAATTAGATAATTTGTATTATAGTTTAATTATTAATATAATTTATTTTATTTTACTTAATTTATTTTAATTATATTATTTTATTATATTAATAATTTGATAACTTGTATTATAGTATATTATATTGTATTATTTAATGTAATTTAATTTAATTTAATTATTTTACTTTACTTTAATTATTTTATTTAATGTAATTTATTTTTTATCTTTTTTTTTTATGTTAGTTCATTTCATTTTATTTTATTACTAGAAAACTAAGTAAATACTACTTAGTTTATTTTAATATTGAAAAACTAATAAAATACATAAATGCATGTAGACAAATTGAAGAATTTTGACAAAAATTCCGTTGAGAATTCCGTCGAAAATAGCAAATATCACATTTTAACATACTTACAGAACCCAATATACATACTTCAAAGTAGTCCACATTTATAGCAATATATATACTTCAAATTAACTGTTTCAAATTACTTGAATCAAATATGCATGTCCCAAATTCACAGCAATTTCATAAAAAATAATGTTTCAATGCAAATTCACTACAGTATATACTTTAACATACATAATTAGTATGCAATATTCAAAAAATTAAATTGAACTCAATATGCAGATTCCAATATCCCAATTGTCAATTTCAGATTCAACAATTATTCCCAATTCACAATTTCAGTACATGACAAATGAAAAATTGAATGACAAATTTTTCAAAAATTCAGTACATGACAGATTTAACGACAATTGCATGAAAAATCAAATAATTTTTACAAATTAAAAACTAACGTTGAAAGAATGATAGAGAGATAGAGAGAAAATGGGCGACCGGAGGTGTGGGTGTTCGGCAACGGAGGCGACGGGATGTGTGGGTGGCCGGCGAAGGGAGGAGTGTGGTCGGCGACGGGGTCGACAGCCAAGAGGTGTGGGTGGCAGCGACCAGGGGGGAAAGAAGGAATAGAAAGAGAGAGAACACAAAGTGCGGCGGGAAAAGAAGAAATGATTTAGGGTTATTTAATAATTATTTTCGACGGAATTTCATCGACATTAATTTCGTCGACATTAAGTACTGATCAATATAATTTTTGTCGCCCTTAGATGTCTTGTCATCGAAAATAACTTTCGCAGTGGCGGAAAATTTGGCGCCAAGCAGGGGATCTTATGATCAACAGAATTCCGTCGATATTAGTTTATTTTCGATAGAATTATAATCGACCAAATATTCCGTCGAAAATAATGTATTTCCGAGGGAATTAATTCCGTCGAAAATAGCTATTTTTCTTGTAGTGGGTTCCGATAGTTAGCTATTCGTGAACATGCTCGAGTTCGTAAATAGTTCGCGAACATAGTCGAATAGTCTCATGTTCGCGAACATCTAAACATTCATTAATACAAACTTGTTCACGAACAACTCATGAACATATTCGAACTCGATTAAGTACACGAACATTTGTATATAAAATTAATTAACAATTGATAATAATATGATATTATATTATTATGCACTTTAAATTTTTTAAAAATTATTATATATATATATATATATATATATATATACACTTTTACCACAAACTTCTATCAATATCAGTACTCTATAATTCCAAAAAATAAAATTATTATTGATTTTTTGAAAATTATTTTAAAACATTTCAAATTTAAAATTGATATGGTATTACAACTATGCAATAACTAAATATAAATAAATTTATATCAATTTTGAATTTAAAAATGTCCAAATAAATTTTTAAAAGTACAAAATAATCTTATTTTGAAACAAAATGATTATATAAAATTAACTAACAATCTCATAATAACAAAATCTTCCATATTAGGCACTTTAAAATTTTAGAGAATCAATATTTGAATACAACCAAAAAGAAAAGGAAAAAAAAAAAAACTCTTGTTGGAAGACATACTATAATTTTTAATATGATAAGTATTCTTTAATTTTTGCATATAGTTTTTAGAATTTGTTTTCATAAATTACTCAAAAATGAATATTTATTTTCTGGGTCAACTCATAACCAAAATAAAATACTCAGTTAACACGCCCAATATTTTTGGTTATTCTCCTTATTATATACTACTTCCGTTTCGAAATATAAGCACATTATTTATTTTTTAAAATTATCTTAAAATATTTTTAAACTTAAAATTGACTTGATTTCCAACTTTCCATTAATTTTAATTAATTGTAAATTATCCAAAAATTATTAGTCATTGTAAGATTTCTAATTTTATGGTTATTAATGAATTATTTTGAGTTTAAAAATATCTCAAATTAATTTTTAAAAATTAATAACAATTTTATAATTTAAAACAAAATATAATATAGATATAAATTGTTTCATAGTAGTACTACAAGCGGACGAGAATCTTGTGTCCTCATGCGCTGCTTAAAACTGAAATTTTTTAAATGCCCCAGTAACACTGAAATTTTTTTCCTAATAAAATAGCCACTTGACATTTTCACCTTTTGATATTTTATAAATGGCAATAATATTTTTAATTAATTAATTGGCCTAATCAGCAAGACACGTCGTAATTTATGAGGTGTATGTCTAATTGAAAATAAATAAAAATTTAATAACATAATTGTAATAATTTATATTTAAACTCAGGCCATTAATTATTACATTAGTTGAAAGAAAAAAAATATAATAGTCTGCTGGTTATATAATTTAGTCATACCGCCTAATACACATTACTAGTCGGATATCAAACTATCGACGTCGTGCTTTTTTTTTTTTATAACAAAAGGCGAGTGAGTAATTTTTTGACGATAAATCTTAACCAATTTTTTTTTTATAAGAACAAAATATACAGATAGTTAAAATTCTCAAGCTCTCGTTTATTAGCGTTCGGAAAATGGTATCTTATTACCCAAAAAAAAGAGTACTTTATGTAGAAATTAATTATAAGAAATTATTTGAAGGGTATTTTTAGTGTTTACGAAGCATAATCTAACTTGGACACCACACAACTTCATAATCAAGATATACTTAATATATATTATTCTTAATATAAAATATACCAAATCCTAATAATTATAAGTCAAAAGGGGAGATGAGGGACACCAAATATAATTGGGTGAGCTATCATACCAAAAAGAAGTCATTTTGTATTACTAAATATATATAAAAAAAATACACAACCGCTCGTGTCGTGTACAAAATTGTGAGATATCTCTCACCTTGGGTGCCCAATAATAATAATATTCTAACAATTTAATTCCAAAGTTTCGCTCATACCGTTCGGAGATGACTTTTTTTTTTACTTAAAGTTAAAATTTTAATTATTTTATAAGTTAAAATTTTAGTAGATTTTAGTAGATTTATAAGTAAAAGTGTTCGGCATAATTTTTACTTATAAGTAGGGAATTATAAGTAATAGTTGGGAATATGTTCGGGTAATAATGACTTATAAGTTAAGTAAAATGTAAATATTACTAAAATGTCCTTTAGTAGGAAGAATGTTAAAAAAATAAGGAGGGGCAGTTTTGTCATTTCACTACAATTGACCAACTTAAAAAAATGACTTATAAGTCATTTTTTTTAACTAACAAAAACTAACTTTTTTTTAACTATTTTTTTGACTTATAAGTTAAAAAAAAAAGTTAAAGCCAAACACCTATAAATTGAAACTAACTTATAAATTAGGTTGACTAACTTATAAGATCCCGAACAGGCACGAAGTTAGTAGACTACATTATTTGTTGACAGAAGAAGTTTAATACAAACTGAACTATAAGGAACGACGCATCGACCCTCTCAATTATTGATTTCTTTCTTTATTCCCAGAAACTCGTCAATTTAATTATAAGTTAGTAGACTACATTATTTGTTGTCTAAAAAAGTTTCTCAATTATTGTTTTCTTTTCAACTATTTTGTCTTGTATTCCAAGTCCTCAAAGTCTGCTGGTGTAATAAAATATATAGTCACTTGGCTGACACGACGTTTTTACCTTTTGATATTTTTAAATGCAGAAAAAGTATTCACAATAATATTTTAAATTAATTAATTGGCCTAATTGAACATAAATAAAAAAATTAAAAATTTAATAACATAATTGTTAAAACAAAAAAATTGATCACCTAAGTGAATAAACAAATCAATAATTTCATGATAATGATTAATATTTAAGCCCATAAAGTAGTACTTTGTCCCAGGCCATTAATCATTACATCAGTTGAAAGAAAAAAATTATAATCTTCTGCTGGTTATATAATTTAGTCTTACCGCCTAATGCACATTATTAGTCGGATATCAAAGTATCGCTTTTTTTTTCTTCTTTTTTTTCTTCTTTTTTTCACAATAGGCGAAAATAAATCTTATCCAAAATTTTGTATAAGAACAAAATATACAGATAGTTAAAATTCTAAAGGTCTCGCTTATTAGCGTTCGAAAAACGGTATCGTTTATTACCTAAAAAAAGAATACATTTACAAAAATTCTATAATAAAGAGTAAAAGAACTTTATGTAGAAATTAATGATAGAAAATTATTTGAATGATATTTTTAGTGTTTACGAAGCATAATCTAACTTGGACACCACACAACTTAATAATCAAGATATACTTGATATATATTATACTTAATATAAAATATACTAAACCCAAATAATGATAAGACAAAAAGGAAAATGAGGGACGTTAAATATAATTGGGTGAGTTATCATACTAAAAATAAGTCATTTTGTATTACTATATATATAAAAAATACACAATGTACAAAATTGTGAAATGTCTCTCACCTCGGATGTCCAATAATAATAATATATAAAATATTCTAACAATTTTAATTCCACAGTTCAAGTTAGGAGACTACATTATTTGTTGACAGAAGAAGTTTAATACAACTGATCTATAAGGTGATACATGCCTCAATTATTGCTTGCTTTCTTCATTCCAGAAACTCGTCAATTTAATTCGACACATAAGTTAGTAGATTATTGTTGACTAAAAACGTTTTTCAATTATTGTTTTCTTTCTTTATCTGTGGAAACTCGTGGTCAGTAACCTAGACGGCGCCCATATGACATAATTGGAAGTTTGTGAATACGTAGTAGCGAGCGCGTGATCCATTCAAATTAAGGCAACTATATATAGTGAACTTAAGATAGACCTGCCACCATATCAGTTTAGATATTGCTTCTTGTTTCTGCTCCTCTTTACAGTAACAGAAGGCAAATTAGTGTTAATATTGTCCCTTTTTCTTTGAACAATGGGTGCAGGTGCTTGTCCTATGCCTGTTTCGGATGAAAACGAAACTATTTTCCGCCGAGTTCCTCATGAAAAACCTCCATTTACCCTATCCGACATAAGGAAAGCAATTCCACCGCATTGTTTCAACCGTTCGCTCATTCGCTCTCTCTCTTACCCCATTTACGACCTCATTGTTTGCTTCCTCCTTTACTACGTCGCCACAAACTACATCCCTCTCCTTCCTAAACCCCTCTCTTACTTGGCATGGACTGCTTATGTGTATGTTCAAGGTTGTTTCATGTTTGCCATATGGGTCGTAGGCCATGAATGCGACCACCATGCCTTTAGCGACTATCACTGGGTAAATGACACTGTTGGCTTTATTCTTCATTCTCTTATCCTGGTCCCTTACTTTTCTTTTAAAATTAGCCACCGTCATCACCATGCTAACACCTGTTTCGTTGACCATGATGAAAACCATGTCCCTCGTTTCAAGGACACAGTTCGACCATATTACCGTTACGTCAACAACCCACTTGGCCGAGTTTTTGTCATTGCAGTCAACCTTCTCGTAGGATATCCTTTGTACATGACCCTAAATATCTCTGGACACACATATGATCGGTTTACAAGCCACTTTTACCCATACAGTCCTTTGTATACTGAAAGCGAGCGCATTCTAGTCTTGTTGTCTGATATTGGTTTACTTGTTCCTACTTATTTGCTATATCGTATTGCCCTAGTAAAAGGATTTGCATGGGTTATGCTAGTATATGGAGCTCCATTTCTTGTTTTGAGCGCGTTTCTCTTCATAGTAAGTTTCTTGCATCACAATCATCTGTCGTTGCCTCACTATGATTCTTCTGAGTGGGACTGGTTGAGGGGAGGTTTAGCCACTGTTGATAGGGATTATGGAATCCTAAACAAAGTGTTCCATCGCTTAACTGACACCCATGTGCTCCACCATTTGATCTCAACCATCCCTCATTATCATGCAGAGGAGGCCACCAAAGCAATCAAGCCATTGTTGGGGGATTATTATTATTATGATGGCACACCATTCTACAAGGCATTGTGGAGAGAAACAAAGGAATGTCTCTATGTTGAGGCAGATCAGAAAGGAGACAAGGCTAAAGGTGTCTACTGGTTCAAAAGCAAACCTAATGTTAAATCTAGCTAGAGATCCACTGCGCTAAGTTCAACTTAATTCGTACAAGTCTGTCTCCTAATATGAATAATAAAGTTGCATCATGAACCCAAATAAATCCTTAAAATTTTCGTTTTTCGTGTTTTGGTGGGTGTACGAGATCCTTTCATAACCTATGTAAGTTTGTCTCCTATTATGAACAATAAAGTTGTAATACGTTCTACTTTTTATTTTCAAAATTTCAATGAATAAATATGATGTGACAAATGCTGCTCACTTGCCTATTGTCGTCTTATCTCCTGTTGTGCCGTATGCATTAAATGCCACCCAATCTTTATCTAGTTACAAAAGTAATCATAAAAATTAAATAAATGATACGTGACAATGATTTATAAGTTAGGGCAACAGATGAGATTATAAGCGGAACAAGAAATTCAAATTTTGACCTATACAGTTTTTAAATAATTCACTTTTATGTATTTTTAAGTCCTAATTGTTGGACAAATTGGGTTTCTGGGCCTGCAAAAATAAGTATTGTATCAATAGTACTTGAAACAATATTTATTAAAAGACTTGATATATAGTTCACAAAGAATAAAATATATTTTTTAGTATATTATTGAATACTGAACTACTGAAGTAACTAAATGAATTACAGTCTTACTGACATACACACGTATATTACCGAAGCATGCAACAGAAACAAATCTATATAACTAAAACATCCTCTCTCTTTTTTATCATTAAACAAAGAGAGATTATTGTTGTTATACCAATTTGAAAAAAACACATAACAAGATGGGGTGCCTCACATAACCAGTTATACTTTAACACTAAATATGTTATGTACGTGATGAGTGTGTTTAACAAACATGAATCTTATATTTTTTACTTTGAAAAACTATTTATTCTTAGGCAATATTATGTTATTTTTGATATATTTTTGTTTATTTTGTAGGAAAGACTGAATTTGAAGATAAATGACAACTTGAATCAAAAAGGATAAAAAATTAGAAGATTCTAACCAGATAGCGCGAGACGCGCCAGAGCATTACTGAAGATAACGACAATTGCACATTGCATGAACGGCGCGGGGAGCGCCATAGTTAGTTCAACAGAGGCGTGGGGCGCGCTGGTCGTGAATAACAGTTGCTGACTTTGACCTTTTTATGATAAGTGGACTTGGGCTCATGATTTTTATTATGTAATTAATTAGGGTATTATGCTAGAGTATAAATACATAATATGTACCCTAATTATATGATCTTTTTGGCACATAACAAAGAAAGCATTGGGTATCAAGTGAAGGCTCTTCATGGGATTTTCAAAGGCTGAAAAAGAAGGGAGAAAAATGCTACTTGATAGTTTATTCTCTTAAATTTTCCTTTGAATCTTAAGATGTTAAATGATTTGATAGCTTTTGCTTTCAATTCTAGTATGAACTAATTCATTATTCAGGATTGTAACAAACCTTTGCTAGCATGAATTAAGTTATTCATCCGCTTTCAGTTATTCATTTTTTATGGGTTATTGATCATATTTTGCTACAATTGTTTGATTGTCTACCCAACAATTAATTTGACAACTTAGATTAATTTGGAAAATGAAGTTTAGGGTTAGGTCCGAATATGATAGCATGTATTCTGATTTTTCTACATATAATTGATTAACTAGATTAGTGTATAGAATAGGAATATATCTATACATTGCATGTAACTGTTGTGGGAATTGGATCTTAATGAATTTCTTTCATTAATTATGAATAGAAATATAGCATGATGATTGAGGTAAATATGTTTATTAACTCATTGGAAAATGTTTAATAAGGAGAGATTTTTAATTCTCGGTTAATAACCTTATTAAGTGGAATAATTAGAGGCAAAGTAATTTGATTCATGTGGCGTATAAGGGGAGTTGTGATCCTGTTTTCTTTAAATCTGGTAATAATTATAAGTTTTTGTTTTCAAAGTTAAATCGTTATTCCTTTCAATTGAAATTGGACGTTTATAAAAAGTTGAATTGTTAAAAGACTGATATTTAATAGTGTTGAGCGAAGTTCTCTGTGGGATCGAAACTTGATTTACTTCTATATTACTTGTTGACTGTGTGCACTTGTGCATTATTATCGTTATATAGAATGAGCAACAGTACGAAACATACGGCAAAAACCAAAATTTGTTATACAACCAAATTTAAATAAAAGAATTCAAATAATAGAGAATAAGTTAAGGAAATGGCCTGGGATGAGGCGTTTGAAAACACTGTCCTAAAGAACTTATTACCCCTTTTTGTGTAAGGTTAAATGGCAAGATGATCCCTAGCTAGCGGTACAACACCCAAAACAAAAATTTCATTCCTCGTTCACGAACGGGTAGTTAGAAATGAAAAGATGATTTTTTAATACTTAGCAAATTTATAATACCTAAAATATGTATATTGAAATAAAAAATATTTTTTCTTTTTGTATAATAAGAGTCTTAGAATAATAATAACACTACTGATCTTGGATGAAGAAGTAGAACCCCATATATATATATGGAAGCTAATTTAGAGCAATCGGTTGCTAGGCAGCAACTGATTTTTGGCTTCTGCCGCAATAGCTTGTTGCGGCTGGGCGAATTTTTTCCACAGAGGCCCTGCCGCAACAAACTATTATGGCAAGTAAATTTTACAAAGAAATTGCCCCTATTTTGGTTGCTGAAACAATACTCCCGACAACCGGTTGCTATATATATATATATATATATATCCCGGATATTTGAAAGAATTAGAAATAAGATTTCTAATAGTTAATAAAGGTTAGAGTTTGATAACCTAGTTGTGGAGAATAGAATTGTGAAAAACTGGATTAAATTAAAATTTTTATTTAATCTATGAGCTACCAAGAACCAATAAGGTTCAATAAGTGTGACATGAACTTTTAGGAATAAGGTCCTATGATGTATATGAAGATAATAAAATTTGATTAGGAGGTATTTCTAAAAGAAGAAAAATGTCGAGAAATCGTTACGCAAGTTCATTGATAAAAATGTTCAGTTAATTTTGAACATCGCATGTGATTATAAATCAAGTAGACTAATTAATATAATTAGTCATTAATAAAACTTGCGTAGGACATTTAATATATTATTTAATAAGTCCAAAATATCTGGATAATTAGTGTACTAACCTAGAGATATTTAATATCAAGAAATTGATAAGTGAGAAAATTAATTAAATATTCAATTTAATTTAAATATAGTTTCGATAGCAAAATTGGTACACTAATTAATGTGATAATCAATTAATGTGTAGTGGGAATAATATTTGAAGTCCCAAATTAATATTTCAGTGGACTAGCCTAATTAAATATTTAATTAGTGTAATTAATTATAAGTTTTATTGTGCTTGATTTAATTAATTAGTTTGATAAACTAATTAATTAGAGGATAATTTGGTGTCCAATAATTTAATTGGTCAAGCCCAATATGTTGGTGTAATAATTAGCCCAATTAAATTAAATTTAGTGTCCAATTAAATCAAATTAAAGTCAAACATTTTGACTATTCTTCTAGAAGCTTTTAATTGGCAATTTGATTAATAAAAATAATTGGAAATTGGAGTCAAAATAGGGGAATGGCCGGGCATGTCTATAAGGGAAGCTAGGATTGATGGGTGTACTATTTGTGTACTAAAAATCTAGGAAAAATCCCTTATTTTGTGGACTAACTTTGACAAGCAAAAGTTGCTAGCTAAATTGATTACTTACAAGCCTTGTAAGTATAGTTTTCTCTCTCTATAAATAGAACCATCATCCAAGAGTTTGGAGCTTTTTACAAGAATTACTAGAGTCACTATATTTGAGAGCTTGAGTTATTAGTGAGAGAAAACTTGAGAGAAATATCAAACTAGAGAGAATTCTAGTGAGAGAAAAATGAGGAACTGGCCGTGGGTTCTAAGGATGAAGGAGAAGAGTCTAATATCTTCTAGCTTCATAAACCACCAAGGAGGAAGAAGAAATCAAGCTTGTACATCCAAAAGGTAATTTAAAAACCCTAATATTAGAGGTTATATATAATTTTATGTTTGATTTATGATGATCAAACTTTAAATGCTTAAAAACATGTTAGGATGTTAAATATGTGTGATAGAGTGTTTAACATAATTTTAGTATGGGTTATGTGAAAAAGTTAGCTAAAATATACAAAATCAAGTTTACCGAAAAAATTATAAACTTTGCAGTCCATAAACGGATTTACTGTTCATGAGCCGTAAGTTGGATTTTTGATCCATCAATTTTTTTGGATAGATCTTGAAGTTTTGTAAATTTTAAAACTTGAATGACTAAAATCCGAGTTAAAATGAATTAGTTATGATTTTTCTAGCAAAACATTCCACTGTCGGAAGTTTTACATGAACAGTCCGGTTCCAGGCTGATTTTGGAGGTCAAATCGTGTCCTAAAAATGAATCCGATAATGGAAAATTGTAGTTCGAGAAGATACGAATGCAACGATATAAAGTAGAGCACCATCGGAGTTATAGAAATTAAGTTATTAAGATTTTTGTAAGAGACCCCAAAAATGGACAGAACCTGAAAATGCTAAAAAGCCACTGCCGTTTTTTTTGAAATAAACCGGCCGGAGCCTTCAAGTGACCGGTTCACCCATTTTCCGGCCAGTTCTGGCGATGGTCAAAACTAGAAAGTTGCTTGGAATTTCGTTTACTATTTTCTGGAATTTAATGGTATTTTTATAATGTCAGTAGCTATTTTTCATAATTATTTAATAATAAAAGCTTACTAAATGTATGAAAAATAATAAAAAAGTATTTTTAAATGTTGAAAAAATATGAAAAAATAACCTACTGATTATTTGAAGTGTTATATGTATGGAGATGGTATTATTTCCGAAAATTGGTATTTTTCATATTATTTATGGTGTAAAGGTATACTAATTTATGACTACCTAGCTAATAATTCAAGAAAATTATAAATAAATTGTTATTAAATATTAAATATGTTCTTTAGGTATTTAATAACAATATCAACTTGTTTGGAGAAAATAAATAAATTATTTATTATTTAATTAGGTATTAAATAGTAAATAAAGGAAAGTAAATAACTAATTATTCTTTAATTAATATTAAATAATAATTAAAGTAAGATAAAGATTTTAAACTTTAACTATTTATTATTTAATAAGATTAAATAATAAATAAACAGAGTTAGGTAATTATTATTTAACATTAAATAATAATTACAGTTAAGTAAAGTTGATAACATAATTATTTATTATTTTATTTAATTAAGAGTAAATAATAAATAAAGATAATTAATTAATTATTATTTAATTAACATTAAATAATAATTAAAGAGGGTTAATTGCTTACTATTCAATATATTAAATAGTAATCAAAGGATGTAAGATTTAATAGTATAATTGTTTATTATTTAATTAATATTAAATAATGAGTACGGATAATTAATTAATTAATTATTATTTAGTTCATATTAAATGGTAATTAAGTGGAATAAATTATTACTTAATTGGGAAAAGATTATTAAGTAATTAAAAAATATTGATAATATTAATGAGTAACTATTAAATGATAATAGTTAAGAATTAAATCATTATTTAATAATTAATAATGATATGTAATTAATTTAAAATATTATTAAAGGATTAATAATATTGTTTAGCATTTAATTAACTATTAAATAATAATAGTTAAGAGTTAAATCATTATTAAATAAATAATAATGATAAATAAAGATTTAGAATATTATTAAAGAATTAATAATATTGTTTAACAAGTAATTAACTATTGAGTAATAATAGTTAAGGGTTGAATCATTATTAAATAATTACTAATGATACGTGAGGATTTCAAATATTATCAAATAATCGATAATATTGATGAACAATTAAATTATTATTAAAATGATTAATAATAATGAGAAGTCAATTAAAATATTATTAAAGGGTAATAATATTAGCAAGCAATTAAATTATTATTAAAAGATTAATAATAATGATTAAGGTAAACTATTATTAAAAATAAATTAATAATAGTAATAATTATTTAAAGTGTTATTTAACAATTAAATAACATTATAAGTTATTACTAATTGAGAGTAAAATTTAAAATATTATCCAGGGTGGGTAATATTATGATAAGTTGTCGAGATAAATGATGTGATTAAGCTAAACCAAGGGTATGGTCCATTAGTGATTAATTGGTGGATCAACCTAAATAAATATAAGGTCTAGGTTTTAATGCAGTGACATTAATATATGTCGGAATTGCATGGTTATGTACAAAAAGGTTTGCGGTGAAACACTGAGTCAAGTCAAAGAGAGACTAAAATATGAAATTAACCCTATTGATTTAAAAATGGGACGATAAGAAGAAAAAAAATATCTTTACAGATTTAGTATTGAGTCAAACCTTAACTGATATTATGCACCGTTGATCTCATATACCGTGTAGGTGGTGCAAAGAACGCGAAAGGTTAGCGTAAGCTGGTTATGCAAGTTCAGGCAAGTTTTTCAGAACGTGTTGCATTATGTGCCTGATTTAGAATACTATAAAATTATTATGTGTGCATATGTTATTATGTGTAATAATGTGGTGATGTGCTTTTGTGATACAAATTGAAATAAACTGTTGATATACAGTAGATGATTAAGTTGATTGCTCTATATATATTAAACTGTATGAAATTGTAATTGACATGCATGAATAGCATGAATCATAGCGTAAATGCAAAGCATGATATGCATGAGATATGTAGTCATTGTAAAGCATAAGATGCATGAAGCATGATGAAATATGTTTGTGTTATGTGAAACTGTTAGACTTGCTGAGCCGTCGTGCTCACCCTTGCTTAAAAAAAAACATTATAGATAAGCTTAAGGAAGTTGATTACTCTGGTAGAGGCGAAGATGAAGATTGACTAACGAGTCATCAAGATCGAAGCGTAGATGCTTTTATAGTAAAACCCTGCGATAGAATAAATTATTTCTGTGGGTATTACTTGTAAAGATTTTTATGTCTTAATTGTGCTATAGATTAGCAAACTGAAATGTTAAGAGAACATATATAGATTATTTTAAATCAGTTTCAGATGTTGTCCTTTTTATATAAGGGTGACAGGTTGGTATGCTAAATCATTATTCATATGAGTAGAAAGTGTAATAAAAATATTTAAAGATTGCGATTCTGGAAGAGTATGAAGTTGGATGTTGTATCCATTTAAGGTTTATATATGGTGTATAGTAATAATTGTATTGCTTATTGTTTATAAGTTTAATATAATTAGTTTAAACTTAGGATTGAGGTTACTTTTAACGGACCAGATCCGGGGTTAAGGGAGCCCAGATTTGGGGCTGTTACATATATATAGTATACCAGTATACTAGTAAATAAAATAAATGGATTTTGAATAGAACTTGGGTTTTTGTTACCAATAAATCCAAAAGATTGGGTAAACCATTTTGAGTAAAAGAGTTATAAAGAGAAAATAATAATAATAATAATAATAATAATAATAATAATAATAATAATAATAATAATAATAATAATAATAATAATAATAATAATAATAATAATGTAATACCCACTAAATAATTATAATATTTAAAATATTTTATTTGGACTTTATTTTATGTTTGGACCAAATTTTATGGGCTAATATTAGTTAAAAGGTATTATTAATTTGGTCAAATTGGGCCTTACAACTAATTGAAACTAATTTATATTTTGAGTATAATTTATTATTTGTGTACTTTTTAAATCTTATTAAAATTTGGAAAACTAATAAAATATTTTAATTAATAAATAAATAGCTAAACCTAATCTTCCTCAGTATATATAAAGAAGGAAGCCAGTGGCTGCTGTGAACAAAAAGGATTAATGAGAAGATTCTTTTTTTCTTTAGCGGAAGGAGGAAGAGTTAGATTTTTAAGGTAATTCTTTATGTTATTATCTATTCTTAAATTTTACAATTAATTTTAGATTTCTTTTCTTAAGCGGCATCGAAGCTATTCCGTTCCTTACTTTGCATTCGAATTCATGTCATGTAGGCTGTAATCAATAAGATGAGCATGCGCATTAGTGCCGGGAAAAAATTTAATAATTGAATATTATAAACTAAATCAATAGAATTGTAAGTAATAAGAAAAGAAAAGGAGAAAGGAACTATTTTAGAATAATGTAGAACGCCAATCAGACAATTAGAATGTATATTATATTGATTGATAAACCATTATTTTAGGATGTATCACTTAGTTTTACAAAGACAGTTTTAAGTAATCTGAAAAGGGTGATTAACGTGCTTTCACTGTACATTCTATTCAGAACGGAGAGAAGTTGGGTAAAAATTTATTTTACATAATTAGTCTGATGAAAATTTAAGTGTACTAATAATAGAAAGAGTTATAAAATGATAATAATAAATTAACAATTTTAACTTTTGGTTTATAATTTATTTATTATTCATTATTCTCGACAAAGTCATTGTCGATAATGACTTTTTAATTTATGAGCTCTAGGGTACGTCGTCAGTAGGGGAAGTTTTAAAATTTGAACTAAGCGCGCAATTCCTTTTCAGTTCGCGGCTATTCCTCCATTCTTCTTACCTTCCCAATCATCTTAGATCCCCTGAAGGCGCAATTCCTCCATCTATACAATTTTCCTCCATCCATTCTTCTTACTTTTTGTTGCATTTCGTCCCCTTCATTATGGTAAGTTCCGTTCTTGAAGCTTTACTCTCTAATATATCGACATGCCATTTCTTTTTCATTTGAATGTATGTCTATGGGTTTTACTGAAAGTATGATATGCCACCGAATTTCTTTCTCTTTAATGTGAAATTTGTGGAAAGTTATGTTTTTTTTTCCCTTTTTATTGTTTGTTTAGTTCTGGTTTCTCATTTAAAAAATTATGGGTTCATTTCTAAGGCAAGTCCAAACCATTACACAATATTGATGTATAACAGAAACCTTTTTGTTTATGTTTTGAACTTCAAGCATTGCTTAGCATAATTTACACATATACACAAAATATTGGTGGCGTGATGCTCCCAAATCTGGGTTACCTCAATCCGGATTCGGTGCTCACGATATAACACAAACATCACTTCTATCCACCCTTTCATAAAGCAAAAAATCATAATTTATAATATAACTAAATATTCATACATAAATCCCAAGTTTTCTAACCTTAAAGATATAAAACATAATATTCAACAAGGTTTACAACATTAAATAACCTAAACGAATACAAGATAAGCTACTCTGTAGCTTTTCCTTTACCTGTGTCATTCTTGGATCCTTCCGGAGTCTTAGGCTTAGCTGTAAATGGATAATTTATGCAAAGGTGAGCAACAAAATTGCTCAGCAAGTTTTAAAACAACATTTTATCAATAATATATGAGACAAGAATAATCTCAGGAGACATGCTTCAAAAATTGGACAATAATTGTGAAGTGTTTATGAATAAATCAATATCCAACAAAAAGAAGAAGCTAGAATACAAATGATTCAATACCATAAATTAAGTTCTGGATTTTTATTTATACTGAGCGGTTTATAAGGACCTTGAACAACTAGAGGGATTATCAGTAATTTACTGAGTTACCTCAAGATTGTATTAATCATAGAGGTAAGTTACACTCTCCGCAAGTACATAGGAGATCAGCTTATTGTACCCTATCTTATGCATAACACTCAGTTATAGTGCACAAGGTCAGTTTCCCGACAAAGTTTTTCCCTACTATGAGGGTTGTTTATCTCAGTCTCATTATAGAGTTCGCACCAACGATTTGGTTTGGTTAAACTTTCAAATAATATATGAATTCAACATCATGTTTTAATATTTTGTCTAGCCAAAATAATATGGCATAGACGTATAATTATGATGCAATATATGCATATTTGAACTTTAAGTTCAAGCAGTTCATGAAATGAACAATATAACGATTGCACATAAGTGTAATATGACATACAATTATAATGTATTGAATTACAAGAAATATTTTAGATAGAACACTTGTCTCGTTCGTCGTTTATGCTTAATGTTAATACCTCGACATGTTTATCGCCTACATAGTTAACAATGGTAAATCATTAATTAGTTATAATCAGAACGCTCATTCATTTCCATTTCAAATGTAACACGTTCTAGCTTAATACACTAGACGTCTATTTATACAAACATACATATTAACACATATCACATTAGTTTACAAGTTCATAACTATGCTCATGCAATTTGTGCTTTGTGTATAGCACTAAATCATCTTTGTTTAACCACATACTAATTATATATATTAACTTTGTAATGTAATCTTTATGCATTTCCTTTTAATCACTTAACATACCAATTTATTGAATTTGTAGCTTAACTTGTATTTAGGTGCACATTTTAGACATTTTATATCATAAATAAATCATCATTTGAAACCATTTATTAAATTTCAGGAAGGTTAAATTTTCAATTTTAATACCTCAGCACCGGGGCACTGAAATTGAACTAGGTACAACGCCGGGGCACTGGAGTCCAGAGAGCTCAGTGTTGTACTGGCGCCAGGGCACTGCCCTTCATTTTTAGTTTTCTGCATTTTTCGCAAATATTCAATCTGTATAATCTCCTTTGTTTTAAGCATACCAACACACATATTTCCAATACATATGCCACTACTGTTCATCCTCCCCTTAGTTGATAATGTTCAAGACTATAGAATACATGATTCGATCGCTTTTACAAATTTAGAGTTTTATTTTCATTTTCAAACATTATTAACTGACATCATTCAAAGCAGTCCTATATATCATATTTTCCTTTGCCAAACTATCATAAAAATCATCAACTTTCATCTAACCAAACGTATAAGTCATGTTCATGTCTCAAATCATTTATATACCTACACATATCTATCTATCCTCTGAAAAGTTTAGTAAGTCAATTTCTTGTAAAAACATGTTCCACTCCTTGACTAGTTTGGTCTTAAGATTCTCGAGCTCACTAAATTCACTGTCATAAAAACATACCTTGATATTGTAAGTTTGAAAGCATTACCCATTCCTTTTGAAAATCAACTTAGCTTATTTTATAACACATGATTCTATTGAAAGTATTAAGAACTCATGTTCCCTTAGAAAACCTTTACGACTTAGGTTCATCAACATAGAAAAATCAAAACTTTATTTCATTCTGATTAGTTTCATAAACATACATTCCAACTAAAAAAAATTATTTTACCAACACATTCACAATTCAAAAACAATATCTCTTTTCATGTTTTTATATTCAAGATAGCCTATTTCCTTTATTTCATTCGTGTAGGCCCAACACAAAAGACATATGCACATAACTACACTTCTTTGAAAAAAAATTGCCTCTTCATAATTTCGAGTTTCAAAATCTACTAATACCTCTCGTACTTTAACACTTTCAAGCTTTGAAAACATTTTAGTTCATTTTCATTTAATTTACTTGGAATATCCTCTAATCCTCTTATTGAACCATACATGATTTATAGATCTCTCTCTCTATGTATATATAACACATTACAAATCCTTTTTAAACACATATGTTTAGAAATTAAAGTAACCTCCTTTAAGGTTTCGTCATGTTTAGACTCTAGTTGCCTCTATATAATCTTTCATGTCTCAACACTCACATAATGACACATCTCAATATTTCAAGAATACATATACATTATTCATAATTCTCTTATCATGAAATTTTGAAAAACCAAACTCTTTAATTCCATACGTTGCAGACCATTTTTTATTTGAAAACGAGCATTCAATAATCAAAACTTAGTGAATCATACACTCTTGGTTTACTTGTACAACTAAGATGATTCTTAATACAATCCATATATCATTCTCATGTATTCTTTATTAACTTTTACATTGAAAACAACCAAATTCATAAACTTGTTTCTCTCAAGAATTTTATCAAACAGGTGGTGTGTATCTCTTAGTTAGTTTAGCATTCACTACTACAAAATAGTAAAAAGATAACACTTAAAAAACGTTGTAATTTTCTCCCAGAAACGTCGAGGTTAAGGGTGTCATCTATTTGACCCATTTTATACAACGTTTTTAAAACGTTGTAGTTGGCTCATAATACAACGTTTTTTACTAAAAAACGTTGTACATTGTCTTTAAATAAATACTAAGATGCTTGAAAACGTTGTAGATGGTATCATTCCACAACATTTTCTGGTATAAAACATTGTAGTTTGATACATCACACAACTTTTAGACTAATTTATACAACGTTTATAAGATGTCATCTATTGTTGTACGTTTAGACAACGTTTTTAAAATGTTGTAGTATAACATAAAAATGTTGTAATATATCTTTGTTAATACATTACACAACGTTTAGGCTCATTTATACAACGTTTTAAAGGTGTCATCTATTTAGCACATTACACAGTAGTGGTGCACCTGCAATGTTGTACTTGTAGAACTGTTAATATTAATGCAATGATATATAGTTAAAAAAACTTATAAATTCTCATTTAAAGCCAAAATGTATCAACCATTCTCAGTTTCAGAATACATCCAATAATACCATTCGTTTATAGTTTCAAATTATTACATCCACAAAATATACCAACTATCCACAAAATATACCAAATTAACTTTGGCGCACTACTACCTAATCATGTGCAAAAAAGTCTTCTCCCAAAATACATTAATCTAAGTTGAGAAAAGTTGAGAATAAAAGGCCATCTCCATTCTAAACAAACAAACAAACCCACAAAGCAATAAAGTTCCCAATCTAGTTGAAAGAACCATCAAAACTAAGCTCACTAACTTCACAGCTTCTGGTAAACCCCTCTTCACCAATCTCTCCGCAACCTATCCACAAATCAAGAAAAACAAAAAATATTAATAAATCCAGAAATAAAAGATAGAAAAAAAAATCTTGAAATCACACCCTTCATTAAATATCTTGCATATGCATAATTCCCTATATTCGATTCACCAGCATAATAAGAACAAAACTAGAGAAAATAGTGATTATCTATAACCAGTCCCAGTTTCCTTCTTGGCAGGCAGTAGTGTCATGATAAACACAGCTACATACATAGTAGATAGACATAGTAGGAACAAACTGTAAGTTAAAAAAATACAAGGGGATAGATGTATGTCAATCATTCATGTCTGTCTTGACTCTTGATCGTACCTTGAGGAGCCATTTGCAAACTTGCTTGCAAATCATGCCGGTCTCTGTTAGTACTGGAACTTTTGCAATAAACTACCCTCATGTACGCCACCTCCATGCATTTATAGGCCAAAGCAGCAGCAGCCATTTCTTGTTGTTTCTCAAATTCTTGGGCACAGGTCCTGCAAATTCAATAGAGTTGAGGAGAAATCCAAATAAAGAATGTAGTAATCCAGATAATTTTTACCATTGAGATATTTAAATTATCTTGCTTGACAAAACGGTTTAAAACATATACACCATACACATTCCTAATGAAATACATTATCTTTGCATGCTTAGCACATAAAATTTTTATAAAAATGAAAAAAAAAATGAAAAAAAAAATGAAAAAAAAAAGGAAAGACTAACTTCGAAGCAAAAGAAATGCATTAGCAACCAGGGAGACACAAAAAGAAAAGTTAATCAGAAGGATTACAAAATTTCCGAAGTACTTCCAACAGTATAACAAGACTTCTGACGATCAAAAATAGAACAATTAATACTTCCATTGCCCCATAGAACTTTGACTTGGGAGGTTTAGCTAGCGTTAAGCATTTAATTACAAAGTACATCTTCCAAGATCTAGCTTCAAGAACTTCATGTGAAGTTTCTCTCCAAATAATTAATGATCACATATTCACTTTTCCCAACAATGCCTATTAATAAATTCTAATGCAAGGAAAGAATGAACTACCAAAATCAATATGTCGGGCTGCAAAAGTAAATTTGAGAACGAAGTATAGATCTTCAAAAGACAATACTACATATCATATTGGCAAAATATGAAAATAAACAACACTTCTTGCAAATCTACTTACTCGCAAAGTTTGGCAGTACTATTATAGATTTGTATTTGAGACATTTCCCCATGTTTTCTACTTTCATATTTAGAGGTTTCTAAAAGTGAATCACCAAGAAGAAACTTCAAGGCAGCTTGGAAATATGTCATGTTGCTTTCATATTTGAATCCAGAGTTCTGTAAAAGATGATGAAATATTAAGACTTCAGAAAATAATAACAGCAATACAATGTGAAGAACGATTTAGTCGAACAAGTGGGGAAAAGGAAACATAGACTGAATAAAGAGCAATCTAAAAGAACCTTAAGATGATCGGCACAGCCTCTGAGATGTTCAGCTTCTTTCAAGACATTAGTAGCAACTAGACTAGAGAAGTCCCCTTTCGTTGGATTTGGAGTAGTGGGGAGGTACAAATATTAACAAGCAGTTAAACTAAGCCTGTTACAACCAGCTCATTATATATAGTTTGTACATGCACTCATCAGGCAAGCGTTTCAGACAAGTGACATCTGTGATATGTTAAAAACTTAAAAGCTCGACATCAAAGCAGGCACACTGCACTTGCCAACTCGTAGCCTTAGTGCCTCATGGGTATCCACTGATCTATAACAAGCTCGTTACTCCAGTGACCTTAGCTAAGTGACTTGAGCCAAAAAGATCACTAAGGTAATCACTTCATCTTCAACAATGTTTGCAGACATACACTGGAATTATAAACAACAAAACCAGGTTATAAAGGAATACCTGTGAGTTGCAGATGAGGGGAATTTTACTTCCTAACATACATTTGAACCCTTGTTTGAATGTTGTGCATAGCATGCTCCAGGAAAGATTTTGACATTTCAAAACTATTACCATGATAGGTCAGGGAAAAATGGCTTGTACTTTACAGCCCACAGACTACAGAAATATGAACAAGTGAAGAATGAAAAAAGTATAATCATTGCAACTCTACATAAGTCAAATCCCCATATAGCCTACGAAAATAACAAAATTGCGTGTGGTAATATCAACTCCCAATAAAACTGATTACTTTATGAGCAGAAAATGGAAGCCAGTGTGAACAAAAACAACGTCTCCCTTTTAGTTCGACTTCCCTCAGGTTAAGTGAGATTTAAAGCGTAAGTCGCACCAGATTTATGCAGCCACCAACTGTTTCCTTTCCTACATGAAAAGCTACCACTAGACAAAAAAAGAAGAAAGGAAAAAAGAAGAGGAAACTCTCCCGAGCGCCTAACCAACAGGCTTGTATTTCATTGCCTATAGTTCCTCCTGCAGAAATAGTAAAAGATATATATGACATGAGAAGAGGAAGAAATGGCAAATGGTATGTTTAAAGCTTTCAATAGAAGAAAGCACATTCTTACGGCCTTTCCTTTACATCAGAATCCACTTCGGCAACGGGATCGTCGTCTTTATGATCTTCCTCATTGGAATCGGCAACATCATCTCCGTCATCCTCAGCCTAGAAAATAGATTCCAATATGTTAGCTAGATTTCTTATTAAAAGACATTTACAATTCTATAGGGAAATTGGCAAGCTTTACATCAGAATCAACTGGATCTTCCTTTGATTCCTTCATACAGAATCAAAACAGGATTAGATATAATTTTCAACAAGATAATTTGAAAGTCTTTTATTTTACGCGGGAGCATTCAAATAGAAGAAAGAATGCCTTCCAAGTTATAATGGGTAAAACATGTTTGTAAAATCACTAGTACATTTGAATTTGAAAGCCGGCAGGGGACCTTCATCTGTAATTAAAGAGTGCAATATCCATGTGCTAACACAGGGGACCTTCATGCTATGACATCATTAAAATCTTTCTGGAAGTAGTCTGTGCTATCTTCCAAAAGACATGGTGGAACGGCCATTTAATCCCAGATTAGTAATTTAAAAATAAGTGCTATGTTAAAAATCCCCTTAAACAACGCTAACCAACTTAGGAGTCCAGTCTCAACAATATGCTTATAGTTAAGGTCAGAGATACCATTGTGTTATGTTAGGTGAGGTTGTGGTTTTAATATTATACCTCCCATGAAGGATCTTAGCTACATTTTAACACAAATATATAGATTTTGAAAAATGTAGCTAAAGAAGAAGCCTACTCACCCATATATGGTTAATTGACCGGCGAGGAAATTCTGGATAAGTTGCCCTAAACGAGGAGTCAGACGAGGATTAACTAGAGCGAAATCAATAAACTACCAGGAAAAAAAGAGAGACGCACAGATCTGATACCTATTCAGAAATCAACGGAGCCACAGAGAGGAGCAGACTAGCAGAGAGTCGAGTCAGCGACTGCGTGTCTGATTTGGGGACAACCGGAGAGTCGGTACAGCGATGGCGAGAGCGAGAGTTGGTTGCTCAGTCCACTTCTGGCTTGTTAGGATTGATGAACGGCTCCCGACCCCTAATTGTGACAAAGGCACTGCAATTAACACTGCTGACTTCTGGCTTGTGAAAGGAAATGAAGAGTTTTCGTCCAGGAGAACTAGATCTGGGGTTTTCATCTCTTCCATCTTCTTCAGAGTATTCCGATATGAGTCGCCTCTTCTAACAGAACAGCCTCCAACACACAACTTTTTGTGCGCTTCATATTGTGTTCACACTAGGCTTCCATCGAAAAGGACTTTTTTTTTTTTGTGCGCTTGACAACTTTTTGTGCGCTTCATATTGTGTTCATAAGATCGGAAAAGAAGAGCAGAAGAAATGCAGGGAAGAAGGAGTGCGGCGGCTAGCTAGGGTAAGGGTAAGGGTAAGAGAGAAGGGGGAGTAACAAGTTTAGTGAGAGAAAACCTATAAAATTTGTTTTCAGAGTTTTCAGAGAGAACAACTTTTTGTGCGCTTCATATTGTGTTCAGAGTATTCCGTGTTTTAATTTTAAGTTTTCACTTCCGCGCTATTATTTTTAAGCTCCGTGTTTTTTAAATAGATAACATTTTCTTAAAAAAATGTTATAAATTTCAAACCAAATATTGCCCCTTATAAATACACAACGTTTTTGCATATGTATCTATAACGTTTTTTGAAAAAACGTTATAAAAAAAAACACCACAACGTTTTTTACAAAAACGTTGTTGTTTAAGTGTTATCTTTTTACTATTTTGTAGTAGTGATTTTATAAGTTTAAATCACATATAAGCACATAAATCACACAACTGCATCACATGAACCACCTTATATCACCTGGATCATATATGATCCTCACAACCAACAAAGAAACTGCCACAACAATCTAAGCATAAAATTTAAATAATGATCATAATACATGAACATATTATATAACTAACTAGGAGTTCTTAGGTGGTGTTTGATTGCATCTTAACAACTCGTCTTTTAATACATCTTAACAGTCCAAATCTTTATATTAAGAGGTCCTCTAAATAGTTGAGACTCATATTTGTATCTTAACTATTCAGAAGACCTCTTAATACAAAGATGTAGGTTGTTAAGATGCATTATGATACAGGTTGTTTAGATGCATTAAGATGAATCAAACATTATAGAGAACTTTTGAACCTTTGGTTTGGATGAACTTCTTGATATAGTTGGCTTAGAATTTTGGTTGGGCTCCTTTTTTTTTTTTTTTTTTTCTTTCTTCTCTGTCGGGTAACTCTCTTTATCTTTCTAAGGCTTAACTTCCATTTCTCTCATTTACTCTCTACATTTGACCTGGCAGAAAATGCAAAGGTTAGAATGCTTGACATGGCTGGCCTTTTATAGGAGATCTTTTCTCCCATTCTCGTCAGCTACATGTGTGCATATATACATGCCCACTACTAGCTATAACCTCAAGCTTGGCCAATACTTGACTCCTCTATACAACCCCTACCATAGCTCTTACTCTTGACCCCTAATGAGCCTGCCGAAAATGGAGCAGGAGAAGCCATTGAAAGCTACTGAGTTGATTCTCCCCCATCACTTCTCACTGCCAAAACGTGCTCCTTGTCCCTAGGGCTATAAATGGTAACCGAAAAATTCGTATTCGTCTGCATTCGTATTCAGAAAAAATAGATATTATTCGCATTCAGAAAAAAACGGATATATCTGTATTCGGTTTAAAGGTATTCACAAATAAACGGATACGAATACGGATATAGGCGTATTCGTATACGTTTAACATCCGACCATATATATCCGACGAATATATCCGAATTAGTATCCGTATCTGAAATTCGTATCCGAGTAACTTATATATATATATATATATATATATATATATATATATATAAGAAAAATAATTTTTTTATGTGGCCTTCCTTATGTAATAATTAGTTTTCACTATCATATGAAAAATATTTTTAAAATATGTCATATCACTTCTAAAAAGTAGGAAATAACACGTTTATTATAATATTAATAAACTGAAATAAATTGAGTTAAGTATAGTTAATGGATTTTTACTATTATAAAGTTAAAATATCTAAAATGTACCATTTAACAAGTGCTATAAATGTTATAAATATCATTTAAATGTTATAATTATAGATTATAAATATTCACACACACTACAATATTACTCAAAACACATAAAATGGACATCAATTCCTTAATTGACATCTAAATTTTAATAAGTAGAGCATTCATTTTGAAATTTAGGATTTCAAAAATAATGAAAACTTATTTGAATTGTAATTTAGAACATTTATTATTGTATTTATTAAAAATAAATAAATTAACATTCATTCATTAATGAACTATACTTTAAAACTCATTATTTTTTTCTTATTTCAGTTTTATATAGTGTTATAATATATCTAAAATGCATCATTTAACAAGTGTTATAAATATCATTTAAATGTTATAATTATAGATTATAAATATTCATACACACTACACTATTACTCTAAATAAACGCATAAAATGGACATCAACTAATTAATGGACATCTATACTTTAATAAGTAGAGCATTCATTTTGAAATTTAGGATTTCAAAAATAATGAAAACTAATTTTAATTGTAATTTAGAGTATTGATTATTGTATTTATTATAAATAAATAAATTAGCATTCATTCATTAATGAACTATACTTTAAAACTCATTAATTCATATATAATTTAACAAGTGTTATAAATGTCATTTAAATGCTATAATTATAGATTATAAATATTCATACACACTACAATATTACTCCAACTTAACACATAAAATGAACATCTACTTATTAATGGACATCTAAATATTAATAAGTAGAGCATTCATTTTGAATTTAGGATTTCAAAAATAATAAAAACTTGTTTGAATTGTAATTTAGAGTATTGATAATTGTATTTATTAAAAATTAATTAATTAATATTTATTCATTAATGAACTATACTTTAAAACTCATTATTTCTCCCCCCCCTCCCCCCCTTATTCTAGTTATATATAGTGTTATAATATATCTAAAATGTATCATTTAACAAGTATTATAAATGTTATAAATATCATTTAAATGTTATAATTATGGATTATAAATATTCATACACACTACACTATTACTCCAAATTTACACATAAAATGGATATCTAAATATTATTAAGTAAATCATTCATTTTGAATTTAGGATTTTAAAAATTATGAAAACTTATTTGAATTATAATTTAGAACATTGATTATTGTATTTATTAAAAATAAATAAATTAACATTCATTCATTAATATGTACGGTTTAAACTTTAAATTGTGATTGGTTATGAGTACTTATTCAAATTTTTTTCTTTATTTTTTTGTAAATAATTTGAATGAAGATATTAAGCCTAGATGGAGGTCACTTGATCGTGGTTTCTAAGAAACCAAGAAAATTTGGGCAACCCAGAAACGTGATCAACAGGGTGGAGGGGCCGATTGACCAAGCTATATCTTGCTCATATAATGTTTTTAAGACCAAATATTTGTATGTCAATGTAGTATTACATGTGTAGTACACCTAGAAATATTATTTTTTTTTTTATGTCCAAACAGTATATGATCTAAGTGATGTTTAAAGCCAAAAGTGGCTGCTCGACATTAACTGGGAATTTAGGCAGGCAACGTGTGCCGGGGCGTTGGACTTAGGCGCCGAAGCTATAGCGACGGGCTGGCGACGAGCTGCTTTCGATTCTTCAGGCTATAGTAACAGACGGTCTGTCACTAGATCCTTCAACAACAGTCTCTTTCCAGCCTTAAGAACACTTACAGTGACAGACTTGACTGTCGCAGTAGCTTTTAGCGATGGTTTAGTTTAAAATTTAATTTTAAATACTTTTAGCGATGGCTCTAGTGACAGATTTTTAAATTAAGTTTAAATTCAATTTAAAAATACTTTTAGCGACGAATTTGGTCCATGACAATAGATATACATGACAAAATTAAATTAAACTTAAATAAAACTAATTTAAACTATGTTTAGCGACAGATTTAATTAAAAATTCGTCGATGTAGCTTATAAATTAGTCTTTAGTGACAGATTGAGTTATGAATTAATTCAATTAACATGCTAAACTATATTTAGTGATGGATTAAGTTACAAATATAATTAATTAACATAATTAATTATCTAAATGAAGCGATTTAAACAACGAATTGTTATCAAACCTTAAACGAACATTTTAATTAAATCATATACATATTTCTATGTATACTAACAACTGTTATTTATATGTTAAATATATTTGGACTTACAAATCGAGTTCAAATCAACGTGAACTAAATCGTACACAAAACAGGCAAGTCTTTTAACTGTTATGTGTTATGTTTACTTAATTTATACGCTTTGTGTGACAATGTGATATAAATAGTTGAAATGTGAGTTAATTGTGATATTAAATTGAGAAATATGATAAGTCAAAGCATGTTAAAGTTTATATGAATGCATAAACTGTATATGTGTCACTACAAGAAAAATGGCTATCAGTGACCAAGACTTTCAGTGACAGTCAATTCCATCGTTAATACTCAGTTATAGTGACCGCACGTGTACTTAGTCGCTAAATGTGTCAGCAGTGGCAGAGTGATGAATAAGCGAGGAAATGTAGGACTGCCGCCAGGAACAAATCTGCAGGTGTAGCTGAAGGGGAAAAGGCAAATGGTACGTACAAAGGCGGTAGTATGTCACAGGCACATCATTTCATTGATAGGGAGGTACATAGTTCGTCAAATTTACTTTATTCATCTTTACGATTATTTTATTAGTGTTTATTTTCATGATTAATATATTTATACACTTGTCATATTTGTAGTCATCTAGTAGGTCCAGAGGTCATACTATCAATTGTTTGGATGTGTACGTGACCACCCGTGATGGTCTACCAGATGCTATGCAGATACGGGTAATTAAGTTTTTATTTACATTACATGTTTATACATTAATCTTGATGTTACATTGAACTATTCAATGTATCACTTAATTACAGGACACTTACAACCAATTAATGGACGAGCTATATCCCCCTGGCAACCGTCGCCCACCGATTGATCAAGAGTTATGGGAAAAAGGTGTCGATTGTTAAGAAGAATTTTGTTAAGGGCCAAAGGCAGCGAAAACAGCTGAGTATTAGTGCCTCTTGCAGCTCAGGTAGCTAGACTGCCCAAGCATCATACAATCTGACGACACATAACGTTGAGGACTGTGTTAGAGCCATATGCAGAGATCCTACCCTTTTACGTGAATTGCAAGATCATTGGAAAGCGTTGAGTCCTGATTCATTAGCGAATGCGGTGGCGACAATAGCAAGTAAGCTAGACCAAGAGGAGATTGAGCATGACGAGGTAATATTATTGATTAATGCAACAAAATTAATCAATCAATAATACTATCTTGAACATGTTTATTTTTTTGTTACAGAAACGTAGCAATTAGCTAGATCAATGAAGTTTGGCGAGCTACTTATTGGTCTTATCTTATTTATTTTTTCACTTTATTTTGTGACCCATGCACGGTAGAATTTTTATCTTAGTGTATATTTTTATGTATCCAGATTGGATTGGATGCTATTTTTATATTTATATGAAATGTATATTATTTAATTTGGTTTGAATTTGATATTTGGTTAAAGATCTAAATGAGATCCTTTATATATTTGTTGTGCTATGTTGAGATTTATTTGACAGACAAAGAAATTCATTTGAATTAAAAAAAAGAAAATAAATTTTTCTTAAAAAAAAAATTATCTGCGACCAAATTCAGTCGCTAATTCTCGGTATCGGTCGTTGTTAATCTCAACTCTCAGTCGCTGATAATCTTCAAAGTGGTCGCTAATATCGGTCGCTATTACCGGTTGTTGACACGTGGCGTATGTCTTCCACCATAGCATACATGATGACTAAGCTTAGCGACCACTTCGGTCGCCATTTGCGGTCGCTGAAAAGCGATCTCTATTGGTGGTATAAGACCAATAATTTTGAATTACATTATAAATAAAATTAAAAAATTAAATTCTAATTAAATGAGTTATTGTGTGGATTAATTTAAACCCTAACAAGGTAGTTTGATTTTATTTGATAATATTTGACTATTAAATTAATTTTGTTGAAGGAAGTCTGATGAAGGGTTATTAATTATCGGATTAACCTAAGGTTATATTTTTAATATCAAGGGATTGATATGTTATTGAACCCTAATTAAATATTTAATTAATATTGAATATGGCAAGTCTAATTGGATTATGTAAATTAAATTAAATTTGATTATTAAATTGTTCCTTAATTATTTAAACAAGCCCAATTAATTAAATTAAGTGATGGATTTGTGGAAATTTCTATGTGATTGTGTATTTTATTAATCTAGCCCAATTTATTAAAAAGTGAGTGAATTATTTTGGTAGCCCAATATTGATGAGTTATTATGCATTCTAGTGGCCCAAATAATTAAATTCCAAGCCTAAACTTTGATCCAATAAGCCTACCTTCTAGAAGATCCATTATTTACCAAATTGACTATAAAAATAAATCAAAAATGGGTCAAATTTAGGGGTATGACAGGTTAAGGGAGGGATATCCATGGACTCCAAATTTTATCAATTTTGTTTGCTTGCGTTAGTGTATGGAACACTCAATTTATTGCTAGCATTTTTGGAAAAAGTTTGAAGTCCAGTCTATACATATATATGTTATATGTATAGATTTATACTACTATAAATAGAAGTTAGTTCACTTAAGCTAGAGTTTACAAGAATTGCTAGAGTTCTCTATATTGTGAGCTAGTGAGTTTTAGTGAATTAACTAGGTGAGTTAAAGAAAAAGAAAGTGAGTTAGTGAGTTTCTTTAGTGAGTCACTACCGAGCCAAGCTAGATCACTTCAAGGGGTGTTCTTGGATGTCATCTAAATCCATTAACTATTTTGGAAAGGAGCGAAAAGTAGCTCATAAGTAAAAAAGGTATAAAAATCCTTTTAAAACCCTAATCTTGGTTTTCTTTTAATTTTTATGGTAAAAATGTTATCTTTGAGCTCTTTGTACTTAGAATCATGCTAGACATGTTTATATAGGATGCCATATGGTTTAAATGTGTAGTGGTAGGTGTTTATGTTGAAAAATTTAGCAAAATGCTTGAAAATATTTTTACCGACGAACAAAATGTAGTTTGTTCAAAAAAATGGCACATTTTGAAATCTACAAAAAAAAATTGTGATTTTATATTTTTTGGAAATATATTGGTAAGTTAAGATCAAAATCTCTTTGGAATCATGTGAACAATGATTTAAAATGAGCAAGATATGAATTTTTGAACCAAAGGACCTCACTGTCGAAGGGTTGTGCAAAACAGTCCACTTCATGATCATTTTCGATAATCAAATCATGTCCAAATTTGCTTTTTAAGGATGGAATGTTGTAGTTCAGAAAGATACAATTCCAAAAAGTCTAATTTGAGGTTAATAGGACTTGTATATTTCATTTTATTCAAGTTTTAGTCAAGGAGGCAAAATCAAAAAATTTTGAAAAACAATTTGCCAGTTTTCTAAAAAAACCGATTGGGCTGATTTTTTTAACTTGTGGGGTTAGGTTCGGGTTTTTCTAGGCTGGTTCTTGTGATAGTTTCAAAAGAGAAAATGGTTGTAATTTAGTAAAGAATATTATCATATTTAATTGGTAATTTTTTAGTGTACTTAAGTGATGTTTAGTTGAATTAGTGGTTAAAACCTACTTAAATCATTTAAAAATAATTAAATAATAAAGGCTAATACTACTAATTGATTATTAAACTAATTAAATATTGGTTAGGTGTAATTAACTATTTAATTATTATTTAATAAATATTAAGTAATAATTAAATAAAATTAGTGATAATATACTAACTATTTATTATTTATTTAAGATTAAAGCTTAGATATTAATTAATTATTATTTTATTAATATCAAATAATGATTAAAGAGTGTTTAAGTTAATAAACTAATTAATTATTATTAAGTAATAAATAATTATAAGTACTCATTTAAATGTTATTTAATTAACATAAAAGTTAATGAATTAATTATTTATTATTTAATTAATATTAATTAATAAATAAGTATAATAATTAATTAATTAATATTAAATAATAATTAAGGACGAATAAAGTTAATAAACTAATTATTTATTATTTAATTAAGATTAAATAATAAGTAAGGATAATTAATTAATTAATTATTATTAAATAATAATTAAAGGAAATTAAAGTTAATAAACTAAATTATTTATTATTTAATGAAGATTTAATAATAAATAAGGATAATTAAGAAATTAATTATTATTTAATTAATATTAAATAATAATTAAAGGCAATTAAGATTAATACTTTACTTATTTATTACTTAATTAACTTTAAATAAAAAATAAACATAATTAGTCATTATCTATTGTTAAATAATTAATGACTAAAGATAATTAAGTAATTACTCTTTAACTAATATTAAATACTAATTAAATGAAGATATAGTTAATAAAATAAAAATAATTTAATAAAACAATTATAATAAATTGTTTAAAGGTTTAATAAGTGTTTAACACTAAAGAAAAGTAATACTGATTAATTAAATCATTAACATAAAATCAATTAAGTGTCTTATATGATTAATGATAATATATAAAATTATATGTGTTATGTTGTGACGCCCCCAAATCTGGGCCCACACAGCCCAAACTTGAGTCGTCAAAAGACTACAACAAAATTATTACAATAAAGCACAACGTACTACAATACAGTGTATAATAATACACAACTAAGTCTTCACTATTATTGCCACATTATTTTACAAAACGTGAAGACTATGATAACTATTCCTCGGACCCTCACTCCATTCCCCGGCTAGACCCTGTTATGTTTTCATTTCCTGTTGAAAAATAATGGAACAAAAGAAAGGGTGAGCTCAAATAGCCCAGTAAGAAATATCATGACTAAGATAATGACGAATAAATTATCATTAGCCTTCAACAGTTGAGTTCTTGATAGAATACAATAGAATACAAGGTTTATATCAAAAACTGCAGTTAAATTCTTAAACAATGTTCAGATCAATAATAGCAGCGGAATGAGCAATCTATTAGAAGAATAATGCAGATTATAATGTCCACTCGCTTCTCTTTTTCGTAAAAACATCATCAACTTTTATCATCTGAAATACCATTAGTCATGATAATAAAAATTCACAGTTCCTGATGCAAATCAACAGTTCATCTTTGCACTACGGGCCAAAGATATTTAATATAGCACCAGCGGTCATGATTATACCAGATTCAGCCTTTGGTGATAATCATACCAAACAACAGTTCATCTATGCACTACGGGCCAAAGAGAACTTTCACCACGTGCCATAAAAGACACCGAACAGATGTATCGCCTTTAACCTATTATATCGCCTTTAACCTATCATCTGTTCAACAAATATATCACATCTGTGCCCCCGGCCACAGATATTCACAACAGCTTGATTTTTGGATGATTAGAATGATATAAATGATGAACAGAAGAAATAGGATAACAATAAGTATCGGAAGTTTACTTTGTACAGATTCAAATAATGTCCAAATTGTCAACATGATGTGGAGTGAAATTTAAAAATGATATTCAAGATCCACAGTTCAGAATAACGGTTACAATTCAATAGAAAGGTTCACGTAAATAGGAAGGTTCAGTTGAAATAATGAAGTTCAACTATTATGGAACATATAATATTTTCAGGAATTATAGAAGCAATAGTTCCATAATAAATTTCGATTTAGGAGTATGAAAGAAAATAATATCCCTTACCGTAGCAGGTTTGATTAACAAAAGGTGAAGGAAATTAATACAAAGGGTTATTCACCAACAGGCGGCAATCCGCTCCGTAAGGTTATTCCCACAATTTAATAGAATTTGAGTACAAAGAGTTATTCACCAAACAGGCGGCAATCCGCTCCGTAAGGTTATTCTCAGAGATTAATAATGAATGAATACGAAAGGTTATTCACCAATAGGCGGCAATCCGCTCCGTAAGGTTATTCCCACAATTTAATACATGGAAATAAAAGGCACGTCTTATGAGTAAGGAAGAAACAATATTATTATCGAGAATCAAATAATGATAATCCCTTACCATAGTACGTTTGAATATTGGAAGATGAAAAAGATGGTATCCCTTACCTCAACACGTGACTGGATATTGATTTAAATGAGGTTGATTAACTTGAACAGTACACGTATACTTATAGATCTTCACAAATACTCAAGATGACTTAAGCACACTTAGAGAAAACTTTCACAAGAAGTATTTAGAGAGAGAAAGAAAGAACAAGTAAGGAAGTTTATGAAAAATCCTTAAGTTAAGGCTTCTATTTATAGCCAAAAATCTTATCATTCCTTTAATCTAAACCATTCATTTAAAGATTATCTTTTAATCTACACCATCCATTTCAAATTTTATATTATCTTTAATCTACACCATTCATTTCATATTACCTAATAATCACCTAACTTTATATTATAAACAAATCAATTCAATTATTCAACAATAATTCACACTTTAATCTACACCATTCATTTCATATTACCTAATAATCATCTAACTTTATATTATAAACAAATCAATTCAATTATTCAACAATAATTCACACTTTAATCTACACCATTCATTTCATATCACCTAATAATCACCTAACTTTATATTATAAACAAATAACTTTATCAATTCAATTATTATGACTAATTGTTATAAATACAGTATAGTTAGCTCTTAGATATCAAGTCAATAAATTAATGAAATACAACTGTTTAAATAACATCATAATAGAGATAACAATAATGTAAAAGAAAGCATACGTTACTGTGTAATGACAATTATTGATTCAATAATGTGAATTACTGTGCATATGTTACTGTGACAATTATTAGGTTCAATAATTTTAAAAACAGTGCAGCAACAATTATTGACTCAATGATATAAAATACAGTGTAATGACAATTATTAAATCAATAATGCAAAATACTGTGTAACAACAATTATTGAATTGATAATATAAAATATTATGTAGTGACAATTATCGATGAAATGATGCGTAACAGTTACGGTGTCAATTATCAGACCAATAATATGAGACACTATGCAATACCGTGTGTTACTGTAGAGTACCGTGTGCTACAGAAAATACCAAAAACTACCGTATGCTACTATTCTTTTATCACCGGTATTTTAACAGTTCCGTTGACTATTTTTATTTAAAAAGGTTATTTCTGTCGTTTTCTATATCCGACAAATATTCCGTTGTGGGGTCCACCAATAATTTGTTATTTCGGCGCCGTCGTACGACACGAATATTCCCCGACCAAACGAATATTCCCCGACAAAGCGAATATTGTCCGACAAAATAAAATTTACAGATAACATCCTTAACTTTTAACTTGATCGATTTAACCACTTACTGTTTCAAAAAAATATATATGAAGAAAAATTAAATTTTGTATTTCATAAAATTCGGGGTCTTACAACCTCCCCTCCTTATGAAATTTCGTCCCCGAAATTGACGTACCTGACATATCGAAGAGGTAAGGATACTTAGATTTCATCTCAGATTCTAGCTCCCAGGTCATTTTCTCAGTATCTTGGTTCCTCCATAAAACCTTAACTTGAGGTATAACCTTTGAGCGTAGGATCTGCTCCTTCTTATCCAGGATCTTAACAGGTACCTCCTCGTATGTTAAATCATCTGCTATAACGTCTGGTTCTAACTCAATGACGTGATTTGGGTCCTTCACATATTTACGTAACATAGATATGTGAAAAACGTTATGGATGCGAGACATACTTGGTGGTAGGGCTAGTCTGTAGGCTACAGTTCCTATTCGATCGAGGATTTCAAATGGGCCAATAAATCGAGGGTTGAGCTTTCCTCTCTTTCCGAATCTCGTAACCCCTTTCCATGGAGAAACACGTAAGAATACATGATCTCCGACGTTGAAACTTTCGTCTCTCCGATGAAGATCAGCATAACTCTTTTGTCGTTCTTGTGCGGTCTGTATTCGTTGTCGGATCATTTGGATCTTTTCGGTCGTCAAGCGTACCAACTCGGGTCCCAACAATTTTGCTTCTCCTACCTCATTCCAACATATTGGAGAGCGACACTTCCTTCCATACAATGCCTCGAATGGAGCCATGCCTATGCTTGCTTGGTAACTGTTGTTGTAAGAAAATTCCACCAACGGCAAGTACTTATCCCAACTTCCTTTGAAGTCCAATACACAAAGTCTCAAAAGATCTTCGAGGGTCTGGATCGTCCTTTCCGATTGTCCGTCCGTTTGAGGATGGTATGCAGAACTAAAACGTAGTTCAGTGCCCATAGCTTTTTGTAGACTGATCCAAAAGCGTGAAGTGAATCTAGGATCTCGATCAGAAACTATGGAAACTGGCATGCCATGCAATCTCACGATCTCATTTATGTACATACCGGCAAGACGTTCAAGTGAAAAGTTTTCTCGTATAGGCAAGAAATGAGCAGATTTGGTCAATCTATCTACGATCACCCAAATTGCATCTAAGCCTTGAGAAACTTTTGGAAGACCCGTCACGAAGTCCATATTGATGTGTTCCCACTTCCATTCGGGAACTTCAAGTGATTGTAATGGACCTTTAGGAACTTGATGCTCTGCCTTGACACGTTGACAAGTTAGGCACCTTGAGATAAACTCCGCAATCTCTCTTTTCATATTGTTCCACCAAAATGTATGATGAAGATCTCGATACATCTTGGTACCTCCTGGGTGGATTGCAAACGGCGTGTTGTGTGCCTCCATCATGATTTTATGCTTTAATTCAGGATCGTTAGGAACACATAGTCGAGAGTTGACTCGAAGTATTCCTTTCTCGTCGATTCTTGCTTCGGGAATGGCACCTTCTTGTACTTTCTTTATCATATTTATCAGTTCCGGATCGGTAGCTTGAGCAGTTTTAATTTTATCGATTAAAGTTGGTTCTACTCGCACGTGAGCAATCTTCGAGTGGGTCCCTGGTGTCTCTAGATCTATCTCCATCTTTTGCAAGTCGTACAAAATACACTTTTGTGTTGTCAGCAGTGCACTTGTACTCGCATAAGATTTTCTGCTCAAAGCGTCAGCTACAACGTTCGCCTTTCCTGGGTGATACTGGATTGTGTGGTCATAATCCTTCAACAGCTCAAGCCAACGTCGTTGTCGCATGTTGAGTTCCTTCTGGGTGAAGAAATACTTGAGACTTTTATGATCCGTATAGATATCCACTTTTTCTCCGTACAAGTAGTGTCTCCAGATCTTCAACGCGAAAACGACTGCTGCCAACTCTAGATCATGAGTAGGATAATTTTTCTCATAATCTTTGAGTTGTCGAGAGGCATAGGCTATAACCTTTCCATGTTGCATAAGGACACAGCCTAGACCTTTGCCAGAAGCATCGCTGTAGATAACAAATTCTCCTGATCCTGATGGTATGGTCAGAACAGGAGCTGAAACCAGTTTCCTCTTGAGTTCTTGGAAACTCTTCTCGCATTCCTCGCTCCATATGAATTTTGTGCTTTTCCGAGTAAGCTGCGTTAATGGAGTGACGATTCGAGAAAATCCTTCTACGAATTTCCGATAATAACCAGCTAGACCCAGAAAACTTCGGACTTCGGTTACTGTCTTGGGTTGTTCCCAATTTAGTACCGTTTCAATCTTCGCAGGATCGACTGATATTCATTGACTAGAAATCACATGCCCAAGAAACGTGACCTCCTCAAGCCAGAACTCACATTTCTTCAACTTGGCATATAATTTGTTTTCACGGAGCTTTTGGAGTATCAATCTCAGGTGTTGTTCATGATCCTCGCGACTCTTGGAGTATATGAGGATGTCATCAATAAAGACAACCACAAAATGATCCAAATGTTCCTTGAATATCCGGTTCATCATGTCCATGAAAGCTGCAGGAGCATTAGTTAGTCCAAAAGGCATGACTAAGAACTCATAATGCCCATAACGAGTTCTAAAAGCAGTCTTTGGAATGTCCTCAGCTTTAACCTTTAACTGATGATATCCAGAACGAAGATCAATCTTTGAGAAATGTTGAGCGCCTTGCAATTGATCAAACATGTCATCAATCCGAGGTAACGGGTACCTGTTTTTGATGGTGACATGGTTCAATTCTCGGTAGTCAATGCACAATCTCATACTCCCGTCTTTCTTCTTTACAAATAGAACAGGAGCACCCCAAGGTGATGCACTCGGACGAATGAAACCGGTATCCAACAATTCCTGTAGTTGGTTTTTTAACTCTTGAAGTTCAATGGGAGCCATTCGGTATGGAGCTTTGGAAATGGGCTTAGTACCGGGTTCAAGATCAATATAAAATTCAATTTCACGGTTTGGGGGTAAGCCAGGAAGTTCTTCAGGAAAAACGTCAGGAAACTCATTAACAATGGGAATATCATTCAAGTTTGATGTATTTTTGTTCAAATCAGTGACATGAGCTAAAAAGGCTTGACATCCGTTTTTCAATAAACGAATGGCTTTATGGCTAGAAATAACAGTTATAGATTTCAATGGTTTAGTTGCTTGAATTTGCATGACAGGTTGATTAGGAATATGAAAACTAATAATCTTATGAAAATAATCAATTTTAGCATGATGGGTAGTTAACCAATCAATTCCTAAAATCACATCAAATTCACGCATCTCCAAAGAAATAAGGTCAACAGGTAATGTGAGGTTGTTGATTTGAACTAGGCAAGATTTATAGACAGTAGATGTAATGGTCATTTCTCCTAATGGGGTTTCAACTGATAAGTCAAAGTCCAAGTTTTCAGGAGTTAAGTTTAAACGCTGAGCACATGGAGGTGAGATAAAAGAATGGGTAGAGCCAGTATCTAACAAAGCGTAGACTTCACGAGAATTTATGAATAGCTTACCGGTTATCACCTCGTTCGAGTTTCGCGCCATTTGGGATGTCACAACAAAAGCTCTCCCTTGAACTACAGATTTTCCCTTATCCGCGCTAGCTTTTGGTATCATCATTGCAGCTGGACTTGATTTTGTGGCAGGACAAAACCGCGCAAGATGACACTCTTTCCCACAACTGTAGCACTTTTTGGACTGCTGTGTACAGTTTGGGCTGATGTGACCTTCCTGACCACACCTATAGCATCTCACTGGTGGTCGATCTTCTCCCCTTAAAACTGGGGTCAGTGCTGGTGCTGGTACTGGTGCTGGTGCCCTTCCATAATTATTATGGAATCTCTTTCTTTTGAAATTGTTCCCACTGGATTCTCCTCTTCTATTATTTGATGTGGAATTACCACCGAAGTGTTGGTTACCTACTCGATGGTTCTCGTTCCTGTGGTTGTTGTCATTCCTTTCTCTATGTTGCTCATTAACTCTTGGCTGCAATGTTTCATCTGTTTGCTCCACCCTTTGAGCCCTATCCACAACATCTGAGTACAAACTAAATTTATGAGAGCTAAGTTGTTGACGAATTTTGAATCTCAAACCTCTTAGGAACATCCGACTCATTCGTGCTTCGTCATCCACAAGATGGGTGGCAAAGCGAGATAACTCGGCAAACTTGGCTTCATATTGGGAGACTGTCATGTTTCCCTGCTCCAGCTTAATGAATTCCACCTCTTTCATATGGCGGATGCTTTCTGGAAAATACTTCTCGTTAAACAGTTCTTCGAATTCTGTCCAAGACATTTCGAGTGCTGAAGGTTGGATACGTTTTACCGCTTCCCACCAATGGTCCGCCTCACCTCGTAACATAAAAGTGGCAAATGGCACCTTCTGATCATCAGCGCATTGTAAGACATCAAGTATTTTTGTCGTCTGCTTCAGCCATGCCTCCGCTTTGAGTGGGTCAGGCTTCCCGTGGAATTCAGGTGGTCCCAATTCTTTAAATTGCTTGACAGTGACCATCCTCAAATTGCCAGCGTTTCTACCGTTATTATTGACTGGATTTCCTCTTCCTTGATTCTGTATGAACTGCATGAAATTCTTAAAGAATCCATCGTTCATCATGTTATCAGGAACATTATTTCCTGAGTTGGCAGGAGGATTGTTTGGGGCCTCTTGATTTTCGGCTACATTCGCTTCAGGCATTCCTTAGTTAACCTCTTGATTTTCAGATGCCATACTAAACTGTTGTCACAAAATAATTGTTAGTTCAAACAAATTGATTCATCTCTTCATGTTCCTACATTCAAATCGATTCATTAGGGAAAAAAAAAATCTAATTTAGGTTGGACACACTAGTGATTGATTCTATTCGTCTCTCCCCTCCTAGTTCTAACCCCAGATCTCCATTAAAGACCATATCCCTAAGCTCTGATACCAACTGTGACGCCCCCAAATCTGGGCCCACACAGCCCAAACTTGAGTCGTCAAAAGACTACAACAAAATTATTACAACAAAGCACAACGTACTACAATACAGTGTATAATAATACACAACTAAGTCTTCACTATTATTGCCACACTATTTTACAAAACGTGAAGACTATGATAACTATTCCTCGGACCCTCACTCCATTCCCCGGCTAGACCCTGTTATGTTTTCATTTCCTGTTGAAAAACAATGGAACAAAAGAAAGGGTGAGCTCAAATAGCCCAGTAAGAAATATCATGACTAAGATAATGACGAATAAATTATCATTAGCCTTCAACAGTTGAGTTCTTGATAGAATACAATAGAATACAAGGTTTATATCAAAAACTGCAGTTAAATTCTTAAACAATGTTCAGATCAATAATAGCAGCGGAATGAGCAATCTATTAGAAGAATAATGCAGATTATAATGTCCACTCGCTTCTCTTTTTCGTAAAAACATCATCAACTTTTATCATCTGAAATACCATTAGTCATGATAATAAAAATTCACAGTTCCTGATGCAAATCAACAGTTCATCTTTGCACTACGGGCCAAAGATATTTAATATAGCACCAGCGGTCATGATTATACCAGATTCAGCCTTTGGTGATAATCATACCAAACAACAGTTCATCTATGCACTACGGGCCAAAAAGAACTTTCACCACGTGCCATAAAAGACACCGAACAGATGTATCGCCTTTAACCTATCATCTGTTCAACAAATATATCACATCTGTGCCCCCGGCCACAGATATTCACAACAGCTTAATTTTTGGATGATTAGAATGATATAAATGATGAACAGAAGAAATAGGATAACAATAAGTATCGGAAGTTTACTTTGTACAGATTCAAATAATGTCCAAATTGTCAACATGATGTGGAGTGAAATTTAAAAATGATATTCAAGATCCACAGTTCAGAATAACGGTTACAATTCAATAGAAAGGTTCACGTAAATAGGAAGGTTCAGTTGAAATAATGAAGTTCAACTATTATGGAACATATAATATTTTCAGGAATTATAGAAGCAATAGTTCCATAATAAATTTCGATTTAGGAGTATGAAAGAAAATAATATCCCTTACCGTAGCAGGTTTGATTAACAAAAGGTGAAGGAAATTAATACAAAGGGTTATTCACCAACAGGCGGCAATCCGCTCCGTAAGGTTATTCCCACAATTTAATAGAATTTGAGTACAAAGAGTTATTCACCAAACAGGCGGCAATCCGCTCCGTAAGGTTATTCTCAGAGATTAATAATGAATGAATACGAAAGGTTATTCACCAACAGGCGGCAATCCGCTCCGTAAGGTTATTCCCACAATTTAATACATGGAAATAAAAGGCACGTCTTATGAGTAAGGAAGAAACAATATTATTATCGAGAATCAAATAATGATAATCCCTTACCATAGTACGTTTGAATATTGGAAGATGAAAAAGATGGTATCCCTTACCTCAACACGTGACTGGATATTGATTTAAATGAGGTTGATTAACTTGAACAGTACACGTATACTTATAGATCTTCACAAATACTCAAGATGACTTAAGCACACTTAGAGAGAACTTTCACAAGAAGTATTTAGAGAGAGAAAGAAAGAACAAGTAAGGAAGTTTATGAAAAATCCTTAAGTTAAGGCTTCTATTTATAGCCAAAAATCTTATCATTCCTTTAATCTAAACCATTCATTTAAAGATCATCTTTTAATCTACACCATCCATTTCAAATTTTATATTATCTTTAATCTACACCATTCATTTCATATTACCTAATAATCACCTAACTTTATATTATAAACAAATCAATTCAATTATTCAACAATAATTCACACTTTAATCTACACCATTCATTTCATATTACCTAATAATCATCTAACTTTATATTATAAACAAATCAATTCAATTATTCAACAATAATTCATACTTTAATCTACACCATTCATTTCATATCACCTAATAATCACCTAACTTTATATTATAAACAAATAACTTTATCAATTCAATTATTATGACTAATTGTTATAAATACAGTATAGTTAGCTCTTAGATATCAAGTCAATAAATTAATGAAATACAACTGTTTAAATAACATCATAATAGAGATAACAATAATGTAAAAGAAAGCATACGTTACTGTGTAATGACAATTATTGATTCAATAATGTGAATTACTGTGCATATGTTACTGTGACAATTATTAGGTTCAATAATTTTAAAAACAGTGCAGCAACAATTATTGACTCAATGATATAAAATACAGTGTAATGACAATTATTAAATCAATAATGCAAAATACTGTGTAACAACAATTATTGAATTGATAATATAAAATATTATGCAGTGACAATTATCGATGAAATGATGCGTAACAGTTACGGTGTCAATTATCAGACCAATAATATGAGACACTATGCAATACCGTGTGTTACTGTAGAGTACCGTGTGCTACAGAAAATACCAAAAACTACCGTATGCTACTATTCTTTTATCACCGGTATTTTAACAGTTCCGTTGACTATTTTTATTTAAAAAGGTTATTTCTGTCGTTTTCTATATCCGACAAATATTCCGTTGTGGGGTCCACCAATAATTTGTTATTTCGGCGCCGTCGTACGACACGAATATTCCCCGACCAAACGAATATTCCCCGACAAAGCGAATATTGTCCGACAAAATAAAATTTGCAGATAACATCCTTAACTTTTAACTTGATCGATTTAACCACTTACTGTTTCAAAAAAATATATATGAAGAAAAATTAAATTTTGTATTTCATAAAATTCGGGGTCTTACATATGTGATTGATTATTTTCTAGATAAATAGCATAAGTGTTTAAAGTGCACGATTATATGCAGTACTAATTGATAGGGCAACATTATTAATGTTAGGTCTTTAAGAAGAGTTTAAATTAAGCGAATTAGCCGTAAGTCGACAGACAAACAAGTTCCCTAACCTTACTCAAATTTTATATTGAGCAAGTTCCTAAACTTTAATTGATATGTATCTTGTAAGTTATTTTAAACCTATAATTATTTTATTGTTCAAGCTAGATTAATTATTGATAATTATTCCATATCGTATTAATTATTGTTATTCGCACGAATGTGCATTTGCAAGTCATATTCTTAATAAGAATTGTTTAAAGGAATAGGTCTATGCCAATTGTTTTAGCTAAACATTGAATTAAAGTTGAGAAGTAGTCTAAGCTAATTGTTCGGCTAGACATTGAATCAAAATTGAGAAGTAGGTCTATGTCAATTGTTTCGGGCTAGACCATGTATGTGTTAATCTATTGACTTGAATACTATTGAAGCTAGTCCAAACCATATTGTTTTGGTTTAATTATTGTAAGTTATTCCACATTAACATTGACATTCGCACATAGTGCATGTTGAATTCAAGTTCCATTATTGAACTGTGAAACATTTAAAGTTATTTCATTTATGAAATGTTTAAGAAGAAGTCTAAGCCACTTGTTCGGCCAAACATATTAAAAGTTATTTTGAAATCTATCCAAACCATAGTGGCACGAATTCTTAAATTGAGAAAAATAACTCATAATGGGGAAGAACCTAAGTATATGATAAATGATACAAATAGACTAAATGTTATGCACACACATATTGGACACAAAGAGGAAAATGTAACCTAAGAGGGTCAATCAAGTGACTGATTCCTCAAAGCAGAAGTTCACGGTCTTTTGACCATTCAACATTTAAATAATCAATTCTCACTCATTAAATTTTGCGTTGATTATATCAAATTTCTATTATCGAATCTTTCAGTCATTATTCTTATTCATGGAATATTTTGTATTCATTTTAAACTTGTTGAGCAAGCTAGTTGCTCACCCTTGCTATGTCATGAAAATATAGCAACTAAACCTGAAGGGTTGATTAAAGATAAAGGCAAAGGAAAAACAAAATCTTAGTTAAAGCTGGATAGCTGTTACATGTTATATATTTTGTTTAGAATTAATATGATGTAACACAAACACTGTTATTCTATTGTAGTTTGTAATGTATTTGGTAAAGGTTGTAAACCTTGGGATTATAAAGCTATTGTAATAGACAACATATGTTTATGTGTTTTCCGCATAGATATTAAATATTGTTTAACAGTTATTATTTTTATTATTGCGTGAGCACCAAATCTGAGGTAGTGGTATCTGAATTTGGGGGTGTCACAGGAGATCGCTGATAACCATGTTAGCGACCAAACTATACGCGACATATATTAGCGACCGTTTTCGGTCGCTAATAGGCCTTTTTCTTGTAGTCTGTTAGACTTGCTGAGTCATCGTGCTCATTCTTATGAATAAAATTTTTATTTGCAGTTAAAGAATAATGATAAGAAGATCATGAATGTAAAAAGAAGCGTATATTAGGTTTCATGTTTATTACTTGTATTTGTATAAAGTCTTAATGACTGTTGTAATACGAACAAGCAAATCATGTAACAGAATATTAAATCAATGATATTATTTATTATCATCAGAACATTATAAATTTGAGTGAGGGTCAAACTCAGGTACAAGCTTGTTATTACTATTTTAAATGCCAGATAAGTAAGAACATTGATATGAAGAGATATCACTATAACCAAATGTATTTCGAGTGAAGGTTTTAATTTAACTAGTTGGGTATGTTCTGTGCAGAAAGAGAATTTTGCACCGGACCAAGATACAAACATTTGTCACAGATAAAGATACAAACATTTATCACAGATGAAGATACAAACATTCATCGCGAGATTCTCTGTTCCCAAAAACTGTCCTAATGATTTAATGCAGTGAATCTTGAATATGTAAAATTATAAAATATTTAAATCTTAAGGTTAAAATTTGCCTGTTATATATGGTGTTATCCATTTATACGGATGAACTATAAGTTTATACTTGTATAAATAATGAGATCGAGGTCAAGTTAAGATCCAAGGATTAAGTAAGAGAAAATTTTAATGTATAGTCTAAAATATTCAAATTCAACCAATACGATTATGGGATCATTGGTTAAGTTAATAAATATATGGAGTTTAACGCACAAGATCCGTCGCAGTGAGTGCGAAAATTTTGGAGGCGTTACAATTATTATAAAGATAAATATATCCGTTATGCCTCATTTCATTCTATTTAGAATACCGAAATCATCACTAGCCAATTTCTGCAATAATTTATCCCTCCAAGGTATAAAATTTAAACATTCATTTAGAAACAATTGGTTGTAGAAAATACAAGGTAGGTGTTTTATACAAAGTTAAGATTATAACAACAAATTTTTAGCAAGAAATAGTTCAAGCTAAATAATAAAAAAAATTGATTAGAGTGTGTTAAAACTTCAGATATATCACTACTGAAAAATTAAGTGGTAAATAAATTACTTCCTCTTCCGTTTTCGAGAATCAGAACCTCCAGTTAAATCAAACAGTGATGCATCAAGAGTAGCTGAGTTTCTTGAAGTTAGGAATGCAGAGATAAGAAGATATTTTGCATAGATATACATATGGAAGTCTATCTAATCAACAACTTCAGAAACGCCAAATTTATTTTTGCTGACATGGTGCTTTTTTTTTAACGCAGTTTTTTCTAGAAACCAAACCTAAACCACAAATTCAGTTTTTCAACATATTTAAAACTATCACATATACGATTTTTAGTAATATTACAGGGACAAATTAATTCCTTACTCAGCCCTATTGGTGGCTATATATTATTTTGGTCATTCTCGTGCTTTTATTTTCTTTTCAACTATTTTGTCTAGTATTCCAAGTCCTCAAAGTCCACGGGGCCAATAAAATAGCCACTTGGTTAGTTGACAAGACATTTTTACCTTTTGGTATTTTATAAATGCAAAAAAATTACTCAAAATAATATTTTTAATTAATTAATTGGTCTAATCAGCAAGACACGTCATAATTTATTTCGTGTATGTCTGACTAAACATAAATAAAAAATTATAAATTAAATAACCTAATTGTAAAAATAAAAACTTGGTCGCGGAAGTGAATAAAAAATCAATAATTTCAAGATAATAATATATATTTAAGCCCAATATATAGTTGAAAAGAAAATTATAATATTCTACTGGTTATATAATTAAGTCAACTGCCTAATGCACATTATTAGTCGGATATCAAAGTATCGTTTTTTCTTTTCATTTTTACAAAAGGCGAGTAATTATTTAATGATAAATATTATCAAAAAAATTTATAAGAACAAAATATATAGATAGTTGAAATACTAAAGCACTCGTTTATTAGCGTTCGAATGGTTTAGCTCGTTTGCAGATCTACATAGTTGTCTATTTGAATTATTTTTTTTCCCAGTAAAATACGCAAATGTTTCATTAACATTGACCATTTTTTTTCTTATTTGATTATTTATTTTAATAAAAACATATCATACATGATATATAAAATTAATTAACAATTTATAATATATGATAGTATATTATTATGCACTTTAATTTTTTTGGAATTATTAAATATATGCGCGCACGCGCGCGTGCACACACACACACACACACACTTTTACCACAAACCTCTATCAATATTAGTACTCTTTGGTTCCAAAAAATGTAATTATTATTGATTTTTTGAAAATTATTTTGAAACATTTCAAATTTAAAATTGACATGGTATTACAACTACGTAATAACTAAATATAAATAAATTTATATCAATTTTGAGTTTAAAAATATCCAAATAAATTTTTAAAAGTAAAAAATAAGTTTATTTTGAAAAAAATGATTATATAAAAATAACTAACAATCTCATAATAACAAAATCTTCCATATTAGGCACTTTAAAGATTTAGAGAATCAATATTTAAATACAACCAAAAAGAAAAGAAAGGAAAAAAAAGAACTCTTGTTGGAAGACATAATATAATTTTTAATATGATAAGTATTCTTTAAGTTTTGCATATATTTTTTAGAATTTGTTTTCACAAATTACTCAAAAATGAATATTTATTTTCTAGGTCAACTCATAACCTAAATAAAATACTCAGTTAACACGGCCAGTGTAAGACCCCGAATTTTATGAAATATCAAATTTAATTTTTCTTCATATATATTTTTTCCTGAAACAGTAAGTGGTTAAATTGACAAAGTTAAAAGTTAAGGATGTTATGTGCAAATTTTATTTTGTCGAACAATATTTGTTTTGTCGGGGAATATTCGGCTCGTACGACGGCGCCTAAATAACTAATCATTGGTGGACCCACAATAGAATATTTGTCTGATATAAAAAATGACAGAAGTAACTTTTTTAAATAAAAATAGTCAACGGTGTTGTCACTTTTAACTATTAGAATAACTGGTGATAAAAAAATAGTATCATACGGTGTTTTAGGGTATTTTATTGTAGCACACGGTATTCTACAGTAGCACACGGTATTGCACAATGTCTCATATTATTGATCTGATAACGTGGTCATTGCACAGTATTCATCAATAATTGTTGATACACAATATTTTGCATTATTTATTTAATAATTGTCATTACACTGTATTTTATATCATTGAACCAATAATTGTTATTGCATTGTATTTTTAAATTATTGAACCTAATAATTGTCGCAATAGCAAATATATAGTGATTTATATTATTAAATTAATATTGATCAGTAACGTATTCTTACATTATTTGTGAATTATTGTTGTAGCATTATGTAGGACCCACATGAATTTTTATTAATATATGTGAATAGTATGTGGACCATCTGTGGGGCCCACACGAAGAATGAAAAATGTGAATTTGTTGGGAGGAGTTGGTGGAGGCTGCTGCAGCTTTTGCTGAATTTTTCAACACCGGAGTGCAGCACCTAAAACATAAAAAAAATACCTTCTTTTCTCCTATAAATAACTTGCTCAGCTGAATAGAAAAATCACATCTAAAATATAAAAAAAAATTACAAGTATTTTGTGAGTTTTCTCTGAGAATAGTAAAGTTATCTTAAGTGTTTGCAAATTAAAATGAGTGCAGGAATTTTTCAAGTAAGTATTTTATTAAAGAGTAGTAATTGCACAAATACCTATTTCACACGGTATTCACAAAACTTCCTTTATAAGACTCTTCATTGAGAAGATTTATTTTAAAAAGTTTTTTTGAAAGATTATTTTGAAATATTATTTCAAAAATTATTTTTGAAGTTATTATTTTACACTACAAAAGTTTATATTATATAAATAATTCTGATAGATCATAATATATGAGTTATCATACACTTTGAAATTTATATGCGATAATTACTAATTATATTATAAATATATAGGTTGATCAACCTCATTTTTATCAATATCCAGACACGTGATAAGGTAAAGAATATCATTTTCTTTCATCTTCTATTATTTAAACTTACTGCTGTAAGGGATACCATCTTTTTCATCTTCCATTATTCAAACTTACTACGGTAAGGGATATCATTTCTTTTATACTCTTAAACTTACTATGGTAAGTATTGTTCGGTAAAACTTTTAAAATGATTATATGTACGTCCCTTAATAGTTTGTGTTTCATCTATTATCATTTTAATTGAACTTTCCTATTTTTCTAAACCTTTCTTTTTGAACTGTGAATCTTGAATATCATTTTGAATTTCACTCCACATCATGTTGACAATTTGGACATTATTTGAATCTGCACAAAGTAAAATTATAAACTTTCAATATTTATTGTTCATCATGTTTCTTCTGTTCATCATTTATATCACTATTGTTATTCTAATAATCATAATCAAGTTGTTGTGGATATTTGTGGCCTGGGGTACAGATAATAGGATAAAGGCGATATAATAGTGGTGTGTCTTTTATGGCATGTGGTAAAAGTTCTCTTTGGCCTGGGGCAAAGATGAACTGTTGTTTGGTATGATTATGACCAAAGGCTGTAGACTGGTATAATTATGATCATTGGTGTTATATTGAATATATTTGGCTCGTAGTGCAAAGATGAACTGTTGACTTGCATGATTATGATCAGGAACTGTGAAATTGTATTATCATGGCCAATAGTGTTTCAGATGATAAAAATGGATGATGTTTTTTCTTGAAAAGAGAAGCAAGTGGACATCATGGTCCATATAATTTTTCTAATGGTTGTTATTCTACTACAGTTATTGATCTGAACTTTGTTTAAGAACTTAACTGCAGTTGTTGAATTAAAACTTGTTGTTTAAATTATTCTATCAAAAACTCAACTGTTGAAGGCTAACGATAATTTATTTATCATTATCTTAGTCATGATATTCTTTACTGAGCTATTTGAGCTCACCCTTTCCTTTTGTTCCATTATTTTTCAACAGGAGATGAGAGAGTAGCTGGGTTTAGTTGAGGGATGAAGTGAAGGTCCGAGTTGTAGTTGTATTAGTTTTCATAAGTTGTAAAATAGTGTGACAATAATAATGAAGACTTAGTTGTGTATTATTTGAATATTGTATTGTGGTACGTTGTACGTTATATTGTAATAGTTGTTGTGCATTTTGACAACTCAAGTTTGGGCTGTGTAGGCCCAGATTTGGGGGTGTCACAGTTGACATCAGAGCTTAGGGATATGACTTTTAATGAAGATCTAGGGTTAGAACTAGGAGGGGAGAAACGAATAGAATCAGTCACTAGTGTGTCTCACCTACATTAGTTTTTGTTATCTAATGAGTCGATTTGAATAAAGGGACAGGAAGAGATGAGTCAATTTGTTTAACTAACATTTATTTTGTGACCACAGTTAAGTATGGTATCTGAAAATCAGGAAGTTAACTATGGAATGTCCGAAGTCAATGTAGCTGAGAATCAAGAGGCCACAAACAATCCTCCTGCCAACTCAGGAAAAAAATTGTTCCTGATAACATAATGAATGATGGATTCTTTAGGAACTTCATGCAGTTCATGTAGAATCAAGCAAGAGAAAATCTAGTCAACAATAACGGTAGAAACGCTAATACTTCAATGATTGTCACCGTTAAGCAATTTAAAGAGTTGGGACCACCTGAGTTTTTCCAGAAGCCTGACCTACTTAAAGCAGAGGCGCGGCAGAAGTAGACGACAAAAATATTTGATGTCCTGCAATGTGCAGCTGATCAGAAGGTGTCATTCGCCACTTTTATGTTACGAGGTGAGGCGGACCATTGGTGGGAAGCGGTAAAACGTATCCACCCTTCAGCACTCGATATGTTTTGGACATAATTTTAAGAGCTATTTAACGAAAAGTACTTTTCAGAAAGCATTCGCCATATGAAAAAGGTAAAATTCATTAGGCCGGATTAGGAAAATATGACAGTTTCTCAATATGAAGCTAAGTTGATGATGAAGCACAAATGAGTTGTATGTTTTTGCGAGGTTTGAGACTCAAAATTCACCAACACCTTAGCTCTCATAAATTTTGTTTGTATTCAGATGTTGTAGATAGGGCTCAAAGGGTGGAACGGGAAAATGAAATATTTCAGTCGAGAGTCAATGACCAGCATAGGGGAGGTAACCAGTACTTCGGCGGTAATCCTGCATCGAATAACAAAATAGGGGAATCCAGTGAAGACAACTTCAAGAGGAAGAGATTTCATAATGATTATGGAAGGGCACCGACACCAGTGCCAGCACCGACACCAATTTCAAGGGGAGGAGATCGACCACCAGTAAGATGCTATAGGTGTTGTTAGGAGGGTCACATTAGCCCGAACTGTACTCGTCAGTCCAAGTTATGCTACAGTTATGAGAAGGAGGGTCATGTTGCTCAATTTTGTCCTATTACAAAATCAAGTCCAACTGTAATAATGATACCAAAGGCTAGCGCGGATAAGGAAAAATCTGTAGTTTAAGGGAGAGATTTTGTTGTGACATCTCAAATGGCACGAAACCCGAATGAGGGGATAACCGGTAAGCTATTCATAAATTCTCGTGAAGTCTATGCCCTATTAGATATTGGCTCTACCCATTCTTTTATCTCACCTATGTGTGCTTAACGATTAAACTTAACTCCTAAAAATTTGTGCTTTGACTTATTAGTTTAAACCCTATTAGGAGAAATAACCATTACATCTACTGTATATAAATCTTGCCTAGTTCAAATAAACAACCTTACATTACCCATTGACCTTATTTCTTTGGAAATGCATGAATTTGATGTGATTTTAGGAATTGATTGGTTGACTACCCGTCATGCTAAAATTGATTGTTTTCATAAGATTATTAGTTTTCATATTCCTAATCAACCTGAAATGCAAATTCAAGCAACTAAACTATTGAAATCTATAACTGTTATTTCTAGCTATAAAGTCATTTGTTTATTGAAAAACGAATGTCAAGCCTTTTTAGCTCATGTCACTGATTTGAACAAAAACACATCAAACTTGAATGATATTCCCATTGTTAATGAGTTTTCTGACGTTTTTCCCGAGGAACTTCTTAGCTTACTCCCAAACCGTGAAATTGAATTCTGTAATGATCTGGAACCTGGTACTAAGCCCATTTCTAAAGCCCCATACCGAATGACTCCCATTGAACTTCAAGAGTTAAAAGTCCAACTACAGGAATTGTAATATCCCAGATATTTATAAGAATTATAAATAAGATTTGAAATAATTAATTAAAGGTTATGGTTTAAAATCTAGAGTTGTCGAAGTGAGATGTGTAGAAAATGGGTGAACATTTTTTTTAACATAATTTATTTGTTAGAAATTAAATGTGAGAATATTGTAATGATGCATGTAGAGAATTTATTAAGAAAATAAATTCAATTGAGAAGTGAAGGTGGTTATATTGATATACATATATACCTAAAGTGTGCTTGTTAACTAAACAAGTAGATGAGTAAATTAAATACTCAATTAAACTAATAAATTAATTAGTTTAAATATGAAGTCATGAAATATAATTAATTAGGTTAATTATATTAGTATGAGTTAAAGTTGTGAAAAATTTAGGATGATTGTCTTGGATGGCAATAATGTGAAGTAATTAATTTAATTATTAAGTTATTGTATAGACTCCATTAATGGATTAAAGCAAGCACAATATTTGAATGGTTGAAAGTCTTGTTGGTAATTTATATAGAGGTCCAAATAAATTTATGGATCTAGCCTCATGAAGAGTACAAGTAATTTAATTACAACTAGTGGACTAGGCCAAAAGAATTATAGATGTTAGCCCAATATGAAAATATTTGCATGAAGTGGGTAATTAAATAAGAGAGCCTAATAAAAATTAAGTTATGTTGCCCAAATCAAATAAAAGTCAATTAATGGTCAAAGTGTTGGGAAATGTAGTTGAGTGTAGAGAATTAACTAATGTAGGGTTAGTTAAATAACCCTAGTTGGTAAACAAGAGAGAACATTGACAAAATATTGAGGTGAATGAATGTGATGATGAGAATTAACTACGGATAAGTTAATTGAGTATTGAGTAACCAAAGGTGGTAAAATAATTTAAGGCAAGTCTACTTGGAATATATTATAAGTCCAATTGATGTATTAAACTAAGTTAAATAAATTAACCTAGTAGCCTTTGTAATTAATTAAACCTTGATTCATGTAATAATTAATCAAGACCAATGCTTGTTTTAATTAAATGTAACATATGGTATTTAATGTTAGCCCAATGTAATAATTTAATTGTGCCCAAACCAATTAATTAGATGAGCCCAATATATTAAATCCTAGAGTCCAATGCGGAGCCCAAATGGTAGTAAAAGTTGTGGTCAATGTATATATATATTGGTGTATATATATATATATAAATACTTATATAATGATATAGGATATAAAAATAAAGTCAAATTGGTGTATTTATAGAGTAAATCCCGAATTTTGGGGCCCACATGGATGTGAAGGTTACTTGTTGGTTGATTTTGGGTACAAAGTTGGTTCAACAACTCCCCACCAACCCTAGTCAATCAAATGGTCATTCAAAAGGTCTATCAATTGGTCATTCAAACTATAGTAAGCTTGATTAACCCTTAAGTTTACCAATGCTAGTTGATTAGTGAAAGTTGATGGAGATTAAGGTGGTTCTATAAATAGAATGCATCACCAATGAGTTAGGTTGTTAGTCATTTTGATAGAGCAACAAGAGAGAAAAGAGAGAGCTCCCAAGAGAGAAAAGAGAGGAAACTCTTGTGAGATGATGATCCACCAAAGAAAATGCTAGAGTATAGTCTATGAGGAGTCACAAGACAAGATCATATCAAGAAGAAGGAGAGCATCCATGTATAAAAGGTTAAAAAGTGTTCTAAACCCTCTTTAGTTCATTTTTATAGTTTAGATATGATTTGAACGGTTAAAATATACTTTTAACCGATCAAAGGTTATTTTGATAATCTAGAAGTCTAAAACTATGATGTATAGGTATATTCATGGTTTGATATAGTTAATACATGTATTTGTATGGGTGGTACGTAAAGAATTAGAAGAAAAATCCATATAATGATTTACTGGTAAAACCCTAGATGGTTCGATCTTAAATTTTATGTCAACACGTTTTTAAAAATGTGATTGAACCATAAAATGTTGTAAAACAAAAAGTTAGGAAGACGACAACACTAAGTTGGTGTCATTTGGATGTGTAGAGTTTATTTTATTCAAGTTTGAACAATTAAAACCAAGGATTCGTGATTTGAGTTTTCACTTTGTCCTTGTGAGTATTTTTTTAGTCCAGTTCCGTTCAGAATTTGGCCTTTTGTTCTAAAGAGAAATTGTAGAAGGGGAAATTCTGATGAGAATGGACTCAAGAATCACCTCAAAATATTTTAAAATGAAAAAGTTATGGATGTCGGAGCGTCGGAGGGTCAAGCAGTCAAAAAGTTGACTTTCTGAAAAAGGGGCCAAGCGCACCTGTGCTCGGGTCGGGCATAGCTGCGCTCGAGGCCACTGCCAAAGCAGATTTTTTTGCTTCGTGTTGGGTCTGTCCGGGTCGAGTTTTTAATAAAATTTTAAGTTGAAATAAGTGTAAAATGAATGAGTTTGAATACTAAACTAATATATGAAGTTTATTAGTAACTAATTGGTAGCTAAATGTTTACAATAAAGACTAAAGTTAACACAAATAAAAAGTTAACTATTGGTATTATTTGAAGATTATTAAAATATTATTAAATGATCAATAATATTAGTATATGATTAAAAAGTTATTAAATAATGAATAACATTAGTAAATAATTAAAATATTATTAAATGGTGAATAATATTAGTAAGAGATTAAAATATTATTAAATGGTTAATAATATAAATAAGTGATTAAAATATTATTAAATGGTTAATAATATTAGTATGACATTAAAATATTATTAAATGGTTAATAATATTAATAGGTGATTAAAATATTATTAAATGGTTAATAATATTTGAACATAGTTGTATATTATCAAAGGTAGATAATATTTTGAAGTATTTTCTACATTATTAAATGTCTGAATCATTAAGTTATGTAAAAGGGGAAATTTTAATTGAATTAAACAAATGTAAATAGCCCATTTATGACTAATTTAGACAATTTATTAAAAGTAGGTCGTACGATGAACATGTAGTGAGTAGTGAATGTATAAGTTGGTTAAGCGTACCTGATATGTCCAACTATGTTTGGGCTAGGGTTTTTTGTCCAGAACTTAAGGGTTCGTTTGTCGAACATCTTAAGAGTTAATAATTAAAGTTAGAGTCTTATATAAAGGCTAAGTAATAGTCATTGTATCTAATGATTATGTCAATTTCCTATATAAATTGTATGTTGAACGAAAGACGCAAATAAGCGTAAATGGTAAAAAAGAATCAGGCAAGTTTTTCAGAACTTGCTCCTATGTGCATTAATATGCTACAATTTGATATTATATTATTGATATGGAGATATATTGATGATATTTGTATTATGTGAAAAACATGAGGTATGATTACATGTGAAAATATGAAGCATGAATTGCTAGATCCTAGTTGATTATTATAAGAAGTATGAAGCATTCATAAAATGAAAAGCATGAAATGCATGATGTAAGAATAAAATGCAGAGCATGTATAATATGTGAAGCATGTAATGTGTTATGTGTAACTGTTAAACTTGTTGAGCCGTCGTGCTCACTCTTGCTTAAAACCAACATTTTTAGATAGTGCAAGTTATTAGAAGTTTTGTTAAAGATCAAGAAACAGGAATGCATATTACATTCACTGAAGGTCTAGCACAACCATTGTAGATATCAGTCCGAATTGGACAGGTAAAATGAATGTGTAGTATAAGAATTGGTTGGTATGTAATATGAGTATTAAATACTCAAATTGATTGTAATAGAATGTCGTATCATATATGATATTGAGACATACTAGGAATCTATAAAGATTGCGATTCTGGAATAGAAAGAGATGCTGTAAAATTTGTAAATAAATGATTATTTATCAATTATAATATTGTTGTAATTCATGAACAATAAAAAAAATGTAGTACTAGTGTTAAATCGGATTCGAGGTTCGAGGGACCCGGATTCGGGGTCGTCACAGGAATTGTTGGATACTGGTTTCATTCGTCCGAGTGCATCACCTTGGGGTTCTCCTGTTCTATTTGTGAAGAAGAAAGATGAGAGTATGAGATTGTGTATTGACTACAAAGAATTGAATCATGTCACTATAAAAAACAGGTACCCATTACCTCGAATTGATGACATGTTTGATCAATTGCAGGGTGCTCAACATTTCTCAAAGATTAATATCAGTTCTGGATATCATCAGTTAAAGGTTAAAGCTGAGGACATTCCAAAAATTGCTTTCAGAACTCGTAATGGGCATTATGAGTTCTTAGTCATGCCTTTTGGACTAACTAATGCTCTTATAGTTTTCATGGACACGATGAATCGAATATTCAAAGAATATTTGGATCATTTTGTGGTTGTCTTTATTGATGACATCCTCATATACTCCAAGAGTCGTGAAGATCATGAACAACACCTAAGATTGATACTCCAAAAGATTCGTGAGAACAAGTTATATGCCATGTTGAAGAAATATGAGTTCTGACTTGAGGAAGTCACTTTCTTTGGGCATGTAATTTCAAGACAGGGAATATCGGTTGACCTTGCTAAGATTGAAGCAATACTAAATTGGGAACAACCCAAGATAGTAACGGAAGTCCGAAGTTTTCTAGGCTTAGCTGGTTATTATCGGAGATTCGTAGAAGGATTTTCTCGAATCGCCACTCCATTAACTCAGCTTACTAGGAAAAGCACCAAATTTGTATGGAGTGAGGAATGTGAGAAAAGTTTCCAATAACTCAATAGGAGACTTCTTTTAGCTCCTGTTCTAACCATACCATCAGGATCGGGAGAATTTGTTATTTACAGCAATGCTTTAAGAAAAGGTCTAGGTTGCGTTCTTATGTAACATGGAAATGTTATAGCCTATGTCTCTCGACAACTCAAAGATTATGAGAAAAATTACCCTACTCATGATCTTGAGTTAGCAGCGGTCGTTTTCGCGTTGAAGATCTTGAAACATTACTTGTATGGAGAAAAAGTGAATATCTATACGAATCATAAAAGCCTCAAGTATTTCTTCATTCAGAAGGAACTCAACATGCGACAATGACGTTGGCTTGAACTATTAAAGGTTTACGATCACACCATCCAGTATCACCCAAGAAACACGAACATTGTAGCAGACGCTTTGAGCAGAAGATCGTAAGCGAGTAAAAGTGCACTGCTGACAATACAAAAATGTATTTTCTATGATTAATAAAAGATGGAGATAAAAGCTAAAGATACCAGGGACCCACTTGAAGATTGCGCACGTGCGAATAGAACCGGTTTTAATCGATAAAATTAAAGCTGCTCAAGCTACTGATCCGGAATTGATGAACATGATGAAGAAAGTACAAGAAGTTGTTATTCCCAAAGCAAGAATCAACGAGAAAGTAATACTTCGAGTCAACTCTCGACTCTGTGTTCCTAACGATCTTGAATTGAAGCGTAAAATCATGATAGAGGCACATAACACGTCGTTTGCAATCCTTGTAGGAGGTACCAAGATGTATCGTGATCTTCGACATATATTTTGGTGGAAACAATATGAAAAGGGAGATTGCAGAGTTTATCTCAAGGCGCCTAACTTGTCAACGTGTCAAGGCAGAGCATCAAGTGCCTAAGGGTCCATTACAATCACTTGAGGTTCCCGAATGGAAGTGGGAATACATCAATATGGACTTCGTGACGGGTCTTCCTAAGATTTCTCAAGGTTTAGATACAATTTGGGTCACCGTAGATAGATTGACCAAATCAGCTCATTTCTTACCTATACGAGAAATTTTTTTACATGAGCGTCTTGTCGGTATGTACATAAATGAGATTGTGAGATTACATAGTGTGCCAGTTTCCATAGTTTCTGATCGAGATCCTAGATTCACTTCACACTTTTGGATCAGTTTACAAAAAGCTATGGGCATTGAACTACGCTTTAGCTTTGCATATCATCCTCGAACGGACGGACAGTTGGAAAGGATAATCCAGGCCCTCGAAGATTTTTTGAGACTTTGCGTACTAGACTTCAAAGGAAGTTGGGATAAGTATTTTCCATTAGTTGAATTTTTCGACAACAATAGTTACCAAGCAAGCATAGGCATGACTCCATTTGAGGTTTTGTATGGACGCAAGTGTTGCTCTCCAGTATGTTGGAATGACGTAGGAGAAACAAAACTGTTGGGACCAGAGTTGGTATGCTTGATAACAGAAAAGATCCAAATGATCCGACAACGAATACAGACCGCACAAGAACGACAAAAGAGTTATGTTGATCTTCATCGAAGGGACGAATGTTTCGACATCGGAGACCATGTATTTTTACGTGTTTTTCCATGAAAAGGAATTACGAGATTCAGAAAGAGTGAAAAACTCAACCCTCGATTTATTGACTCATTTGAAATCCTCGATCGAGTAGGAACCATAGCCTACAAACTAACTTTACCGCCAAGTATGTCTCGCATCCATAACGTTTTTCACATATCTATGTTACGTAAATATGTGAAGGACCTAAACCACGTCATTGAGTTAGAACCGGACGTTATAGCAAATGATTTAACGTACGAAGAGGTACCTATTAAGATCCTAGATAAGAAGGAGCAGATCTTGCGCTCAAAGGTTATACCTCAAGTCAATGTTTTATGGAAGAACCAAGATACTGAGGAAATGACCTGGAAGCTAGAATCTGAAATGAAATCTAAGTATCCTTATCTCTTCGAAATGCCAGGTACGTCAATTTCGGGGATAAAATTTTATAAGGAGGGGAGGTTGTAAGACACCGAATTTTATGAAAATACAAAATTTAATTTTTCTTCATATATATTTTTTCCTAAAATAGTAAGTGGTTAAATTGACAAAGTTAAAAGTTAAGAATGTTATGTGCAAATTTTATTTTGTCGGACAATATTCGTTTTGTCGGGGAATATTCGGCTCGTACGACGGCGCCGAAATAACTAATCATTGGTGGACCCACAACGAAATATTTGTCGGATATAGAAAATGACAGAAGTAATATTTTTAAATAAAAATAGTCAACGGTGTTATCACTTTTAACTATTAGAATAACCGGTGAAAAAAGAATAGTATCATACGGTGTTTCAGGGTATTTTACTGTAGTACACGGTATTCTACAGTAGCACACGGTATTGCACAATGTCTCATATTATTGATTTGATAACGTGGTCATTGCACATTATTCATCAATAATTTTTGTTACACAGTATTTTGCATTATTGATTCAATAATTGTCATTACACTGTATTTTATATCATTGAACTAATAATTATTATCACACTGTATTTTAAAATTATTGAACCTAATAACTGTCACAGTAGCAAATATACAGTAATTTATATTATTAAATTAATATTAATTTGTAACGTATTCTTATATTATTTGTGAATTATTGTTGTAACATTATGTAGGACCCACATAAAGAAAAAAAATTATATATAAATACAAAAAAAAAAATTATATGTGAATAGTATGTGGACCCTCTGTGGGGGCCCACATGAAGAATGAAAAATGTAAATTTGCTGGGAGGAATTGGTGGAGGCTGCTGCAGCGTTTGCTAAATTTTTCAGCACTGGTGTGCAGCACGCCGCTCACCTACTGCGCATAGTACCTTCTTTTCTCCTATAAATAGCTTGTTCAGCTGAATAGAAAAATCACACCTAAAGTATAAAAAATTTCTACAAGTATTTTGTGAGTTTTCTCCGAGAATAGTAAAGTTATCGTAAGTGTTTGCAAACTAAAAGAAGTGCAGGATTTTTTTAAGTAAGTATTTTATTAAAGAGTAGTTATTGCAAAAATACATATTTCACACGGTATTTACAAATCTTCCTTTATAAGACTTTTTTTTAGAAGATTTATTTTAAAAAGCTTTCTTTGGAAGATTTATTTTGAAATATTATTTTAAAAATTATTTTTGAAGTAATTATTTTACACTACAAAAATTTATATTATATAAATAATTTTGATAGTTCATAATATATGAGTTATCATACACCTTGAAATTTACATGTGGTAATTTCTAATTATATTATAAATACATAGGTTGATCAACCTTATTTTTATCAATATCCAGGCACGTGATGATGTAAGGAATATCATATTCTTTCATTTTCTATTATTTAAACTTAGTACGGTAAGGGATACCATCTTTTTCATCTTCCATTATTCAAACTTACTACGGTAAGGGATATCATTTCTTTTATACTCTTAAACTTACTATGGTAAGTATTGTTCGGTAAAACTTTTGAAATGATTATATGTTCCTTAATAGTTTGTGATTCATCTAATATCATTTTAATTGAATTTTCTTATTTTTCTGAACCATTCTTTTGAACTGTGGATCTTGAATATCATTTTGAATTTCACTCCACATCATGTTGACAAATTGGACATTATTTGAATCTGCACAAAGTAATATTATAAACTTTCGATATTTATTTGTTATCCTGTTTCTTCTGTTTATCATTTTATATCACTGTTGTTATTCTAATAATCATAATCAAGTTATTGTAGATATTTGTAGCCTGGGCATAGATAATAGGATAAAGGTAATATAATGGTGGCGTGTCTTTTATGACACGTGGTAAAAATTCTCTTTGGCCTGGGGCAAAGATGAACTGTTGTTTGGTATGATTATGACCAAAGGCTATAGACTGGTATAATCATGATTGTTGGTGTTATATTGAATATCTTTGGCCCGTAGTGCAAAGATGAACTATTGACTTGCATGATTATGACCACGAACTATGAAATTGTATTATCATGGCCAGTGGTGTTTCAGATGATAAAAGTTGATGATGTTTTTCTTAAAAAGAAAAGCGAGTGGACATCATGGTTCATATAATTTTTCTAATGGTTGTTATTCTAATATAGTTATTGATCTGAACTTTATTTAAGAACTTAACTGCAGTTGTTGAATTAAAACTTGTTTAAATTATTCTATCAAAAATTCAACTGTTGAAGGCTAACGATAATTTATTTATCATTATCTTAGTGATGATATTATTTACTGAGCTATTTGAGCTCACCATTTCCTTTTGTTCCATTATTTTTCAACAGGAGATGAGATAGTAGCTGAATCTAGTCGGGGGATGGAGTGAAGGTCCGAGTTGTAGCTGTATTAGTCTTCATAAGTTGTAAAATAGTGTGACAATAATAATGAAGACTTAGTTTTGTATTATTTGAATACTGTATTGTGGTATGTTGTACGTTGTATTGTAATAATTGTTGTGTATTTTGACAACTCAAGTTTAGACTGTGTAGGCCTAAATTTAGGGGTGTCACAACCAATATTTTTGGTTATTCTCATTATATACTACTTCCGTTCCGAAATATAAACACATTATTTATTTTTTAAAATCAACTTAAAATATTTTTAAACTTAAAATTGACATAATTTCTAACTTTTCATTAATTTTAATTAATTATAAATTATCCAAAAAAGTATTATTCATTATAAGATTTCTAATTTTATGATTATTAATAAATTATTTTGAATTTAAAAATATCTTAAATTAATTTTTAAAAATAAATAGTAATTTTATAATTTAAAATAAAATAGAATACAGATATAAATTGTTTCAGAGTAGTACTACAAGCAGACGAGATTCTTGTGTCCTCATGGGCTGCTTAACTGAGTATACCAATTTTATCGGTCTGCCGGCTACATATCATTTTGGTCATGCTCGTGCTTTTATTTTCTTCTAAACTATTTTGTCTTGTATTCCAACTCCACAAAGTCTGCTGGCCTAATAAAATGAGATGTTATTTAATAATTTTAAAATATTATTATGTGATATTTTAGATTAATTATATATTATTATTTTAATATGTGTAATTAATTTTTTATATTTAAATTCACTGTTGATAATATATAATTGGTTTGGAAGCACCCGTGGCAATAGCCAAATAACTCTGAATAATTTTTCTTAATAAAATAGCCACTTGACTGACACGACATTTTTACCTTTTGATATTTTATAAATGACAATAATATTTTTAATTAATTAATTGGCCTTATCAACAAGACACGTCGTAATTTATGAGGTGTATGTCGAATTGAACATAAATAAACTGAACTATATTATTTGTTGACAGAAGAAGTTTAATACAAACTGAACTATAAGGAAAGATGCATCGACCCTTTCAATTATTGATTTCTTTCTTTATTTTCAAAAATTAAATTTAAACTGTAAATTTAATTTTATTTATAAACTAAATTCAAACTGTAAATTTGATTTTTTAATTTATTTAAAACTGTTATATACATTAAAATTATTAATATAATTTATATAATTTTTAATATAATTTCGAAGACAAATTAATTCCTTGTTTAGCCCTACTGACGTCTGGCTATATATCATTTTGGTCATGCTCGTGCTTTTATTTTCTTTGAAACTATTTTGTCTTGTATTCCAAGTCCTCAACGTTTGCTGGTCCAAAAAAATAATATTACCTTTTGATAGTTTATAAATGCAAAAAAATTACTCAAATAATATTTTTAATTAATTAGTTGGCCTAATCAACAAGACACGTCGTAATTTATGACGTGTATGTTTGATTGAACATAAATAAAAAATTAAAAATTAAATAACCTGATTGTAAAAACAAAAAAATTAATCGCGGAAGTGAATAAAAAAATCAATAATTTCAAGTTAATAATTTATATTTAAGCCCATAAAGTAATACTTTGTCGCAGGTCATCTTATTATTACATTATAGTTGAAAGAAAAAAATTATAATATTCTAATGGTTATATAATACTTTGTCGGTTTTTCTTTTTCTTTTTCATTTTTAGAAAAGGCGAATAATTTTTTAATGATAAATATTATCAAAAAAAAAATTATAAGTAACATTGACCATTTTTTTCTTATTTGATTATTTATTTTAATAAAAACATATCATACATGATATATAAAATTAATTAACAATTTATAATATATGATATTATATTTTATGCACTTTAATTTTTTTGAATTATTAAATACACACACACACACACTCATACACTCACTCTTTTACCACAAACCTCTATCAATATCAGTACTATCTGGTTCCAAAAAAATAAAATTATTATTGATTTTTTAAAAATTAATTTGAAGCATTTCAAATTTAAAATTGATATGTTATTACAACTATGCAATAACTAATTATAAATAAATTTATATTAATTTTGAGTTTAAAAATATTCAAATAAATTTTTAAAAGTAGAAAATAATCTTATTTTGAAACAAAATAATTATATAAAATTAACTAATAATCTCTTAATAACAAAATCTTGCATATTATGCATTTTAAAGATTTAGAGAATCAATATTTAAATATACCCAAAAAGAAAAGAAAGAAAAAAAAAAGAACTCTTGTTGGATGACATAATATAATTTTTAATATAATAAGTTTGCTTTAATTTTTGGATATAGTTTTTAGAAGTTGTTTTCATAAATAACTCAAAAATGAATATTTATTTTCTGGGTCAACTCCTAACAAAAATAAAATACCCAGTTAACTCGGCCAATATTTTTGGTTATTCTCCTTATTACATACTACTTTCATTCCGAAATATAAATTCATTATTAATTTTTTAAAATTAACTTAAAATATTTTTAAACTTAAAATTGACATGATTTTCAACTTTTCATTAATTTTTATTAATTATAAATTATCCAAAATTTATCATTCATTGTAAAATTTATAATTTTATGATTATTAATGAATTATTTTGAATTTAAAAATATCTTAAATTAAATTTTAAAATTTAATAATAATTTTTATAATTTAAAACAAAATATAATATAGATATAAACTGTTTCAGAGTAGTACTACAAGCAGACGAGATTCTTGTGTCCTCATGCGCTGCTTAACTGAGTATACCAATTTTTATAAGAACAAAATATACAGATAGTTGAAATTCTCAAGCTCTCGTCTGTTAGCGTTCGAAAAACGGTATCAATTTTATCGGTCTGGCGGCTATATTTTTTTACTTATTTTTTTTACTTAATAATCAAGATATACTTGATATATATTATACTTAATATAAAATATACCAAACCCTAATAATGATAAGACAAAAGGGTAAATGAGGGACGTCAAATATAATTAGGTGAACTATCATATCAAAAAAGAAGTTATTTTATATTATTATATATATAAAAATATATATAATATATAAAAATATGAGATGTCTCTTATCTCAGATGTCACGTATGGAAAAGAATTGAATCGATTTGATGACGATTTAATTTTATAAATTGAAGGACACAATTTTAAAATTTTAATTAATTTAGTTAAATAATTACATAAATTAAAATTTTAATAACGTATTAATAAAACGTGTCATAATAATACCCCCTTTTGCCCTTAATTTTCTTATCTGATCAAACATGTGACTTCAGAGTCAGAGTGACGTTCTAAACTTATAAGTTAGTAGCTACATTATTTGTAGATTACATTATTTGTTAAAGAAACTCCATTTGATACGGATTTTCAAGTCTCCATACAAACTCCAAGTGATCCAATTCGAGTTTGGATCGAACTCCAGAAATTAGTGAGAAGGAAAAGAAGAATTTGGATAGCGAGATTGGAAAATTGATTTCATAATATTCGACCCCTCATTTTCAGTACATAGCTAACATTATATAGACTTCATTGGACAAATTAATCCTAACCATCCATCTAAGTCTAATCTCTACCCTTCATTTATTTATATTTATTAGGCTATATTTGTTACAGGTGGCACCTAATTATGTGACACTGGTGTGTGAATTATCGGTGTGTGGTAGGGCTGGGGCTGTGGAGGCAGGCATGGCAATTTTTGAGTCGATGCGAGAGAGGTATAGGATTGAACCCAGGATAGAAAATTATGCATCTGTTGTGGACATGTTAGCGCGAGCAGGGATGGTAGATCGTGCCTATGAATTTATAAAGAAAATGCCTGTGTGTCCAACCGTTTCAGTTTGGGGGGCTCTTTTAGGGCCTTGTAGAGTGTATGGGAAACCAGAATTGGGAAAGATTGTAGCTGATAACTTATTTGAACTTGATCCACAGGACTCTTGGCAACCATGTGCTGCTTTCAAATATGTTTGCAGCTGCTAGCCGGTAATTCCATTTCTCATTAAACTGAAATTTAAAGAAATTTGATAGATTATTATATACATTGTTTACTGTAATATCCCAGATATTTCAAAAGATTTATTTTATATAAGATATTAAATGATGAAATAACTATTAGAGTTTGAAAACCTAGTTTTGGAGAAAGGTGTAACCAGATGATAAATTTTTTATTATTATTATCTATGTGTTAAAAGAACCTGTTGAGTTCAATATGTGCAAGAAGGTAAAGAGAGATTATAGAATTATAATAAATATAATTCTCTAAGGTTCGACATAAATAAAGAACGTATATGTATACTTACGCGTATGAATGCAAGAAAGCAAAGTGGTCAAACAGTCAAGTTGACTAAACGAAAGCAAAAGAAGTTAAAACTCAATTTGGGGTTCGGCATGGAATTTTGAGACACGGACGGTATCGTTAAGTCCGGAACGTCAAAATTAGCAAGTAGAGACTGTAATCACAATATGGTGTCGGGGTTGACTTTTTGGTCAAAGTCAACCGTTTGACTTATAAAGGTGAAAAGTCAAAGTTTGAGTTTGAAGAATAATTTTGAAAAACAGACTTCACCGTTGCGACGGGAACGTCAAATTTAGTAAGTATGGACTATAAACACGATATGTGTTTCGGTTGACTTTTTGGTCAAAGTTGACCGTTTGACTTTTTAGGAAAAAAAGGTCAAACTTGAAGTTCGGAAGTGAATTTGAAGAAACGGATGTTACCATGACGCCGGGAACGTCCAAATTAGTAGGAATTGACTGTAATATTGAAATTTTGGTTTTTCGGGTCAGACAGTCAAAGAACGGGTCAGATAATTAAAAGTGGGACCCAAAATAGAATTTAATCCTACAGATTTTTGGAGTGGCGTCAGCTGGATAATGCTCAGATTTTTTTTAATGAGGTGGATTTAATTAGCCAATCACATCTAGCCTTATCCAATCAAAACCCTTCTCTTATCCTATCTTGGATTAAATTAATAGATTACGCTCTCTTATGATAGCCTTTAGAAATCTGCAACGTGAGAGGGAGAGAGAGAGAGCTGATAGCTCTCAGTCAGGAACGTGAGAGAGAGAGAGAGAGGGAGAATAATAACTCCCAATTGATTCTTCTTTCTTTTTAATTTTAAGCAAGCAATGTATCACCACCACTCACGACTGGAAAGGAGAAAGGAAAGAAGAATATGATGCTTTGAAGCCATGGAAGAATGGAGAGGAAGAAGGTATATATTCAAACCCTAAGCCAATCCTTTGAATTTCATGGTTAAATGTTAAGTTATATGGAATTTATGATAGTAAATCATGATTAAGTTATTATATATTGGTTTAAAGATGGACTTTTTAAGAATCAAGTAAATGAATTCAAGCTTTAACCAAGAATTTAAGCAAGTTCTCCATTCTAAGGTTAAAAGTGTTTATGACTTTTATATATAAAGAAATTGTTTAGTTTCTAGTTATTATTGTGGTATTATGGGTTGTGGGAGATGAATGGAGTTGGGAATCATGGTGGATTCCGGTATATAAGGATGATTTGAGTATGGAGATGGATTTATATAATGGAAATAATAGTGATAACCTTGTTGCTCATTTGTGCATACCAAGTGTTTGAAGAAATGCCTTAATGAGGTTATTTTTGGCTAAAACATGGAATTAGATAGATGTTATATTTTACGAAATTTATGGAAGTAGATCATACTTAAACTTGTATGTAATGGTTTAAAGATGGATTATCAAGAATCAAGTAAATGGATCTAAGAACTTGAAGTAAAATGACAGAAAAAGTTAAAGAACAAAATTCGTAGGAAAGGGGAAAATGTAAACTGATTTTATTTGGACCATAACTCCTTGTGTATAATGAGTTAGAAAGTGAGCCATATATCAAAAGAAAGCTATGGAATTAAGCTAAACTCAGGAAAAAGAATCACACAAAAATTCCTTGCAGTTTGTTCGTAGTGACTGATTGTAGCAGACTGGTTAGGATGAATAACCATGCTGCCAGAAAATTAAAAATCTGTTACGGTTCCTGACTTTGTAAAAATCATAGAAAATCGTGTGTTTGGAATTTGATTCTGGTGTAAACTGAAAAGTTGTAGATATGGAAGTTTTCTAGTTAGATTCGCGAGATTGTGCCATTTTATAGAACGGATCATGTCCGAAGTAAAGTGTTTATGAAAATTGTCCAGAAAATGAAATTTTCTGGACTAGTTGAAGTAATTGCAAAATCTGTTTTAAATGGATAAGGTTCTGACTTTAAGGCCTATATGAGGTTGTAGTACACTGAGTAAGGTTTAATTTGACATAAGAAAGAATAAAAGCGGACATGTAACAAAGGAGTTACGTTAAAAACGAAAACAGCGTTTTGTTAAAGAAATTGCAAAAAATGAGTTTTATAATTCTATTGAATTAAGATTTTGGGTGATGCTATATTTTGATGTTTATCTATATGTTTTGACATATGTAATGAGTATAGATATGTGTTATCACATTCTATGCATAATCAACCATTTAAGATCAAGAGTTGAGATAAGTTAATGTGTGCACATAACGTGCTCGATAAAATGCCTAAGATAAATTGTATTTCTAAACATTGATATTAAAAGTGTAAGTAATGGTATTATGTGCTTGGAGTAATATATAGCATGTTAGTGTCAAAAGAGATGTAAGAACTACGTTTTGATCTCGTAAAACTAGTTTGGTTGGTAAATACTTCAATTAAACAAAAATAGCTTTAAATGAAGTATGTATAGATTCATGTGCGATTAATATTAATCTAGAAAGTTTATGAGTGACTTGTTCTAGTAGATATGAGAAAGGAGTCTAATGAGCTCAATATTAGTTTTTATGAAAAACTAGTTTAGTTGGATGAAAATCCAACTCAATGGTCATTTTTGGCCATTTTGAGAATTTAATGGTGAAACAAGGTTAGATGACTTAATTTCATGTAATTACGTGTGTCCACATTATTTTGGTAGCCTTTTGATAAATGGTTATGAAAATGAAGGATTAGGCGAATAAAAATGTTTTGTTTGAATAATAAACTCAATTAGAAGGGTAAATTATTTTTAAAAGTCCAGACATGTGTAATATGTGTTATGGATGCTAAATCAAGTGTCGGAATGGAATTTAGTTAAGCATGGCCAAAAATAACGATGTGATGACAAGTTTGAAAATAGAGAAGAAGTGTCTAAACGCAGTTTTTCGCGCTATTGTTTCGATGCTTTTATAAGTTCGTTTGAGCTAAGTTGTATTTTTGTAAAATACTATGTAGTAAGGATTACTTTTAGCTCCATGATTGATAGAAATTAGAGTTATAACAAGAGAGTTAAAAATCTCTAAAATAGGCATGAAAATCAGATTTGGGTAAATTCTGCAGAAACAGAAAATTTGGTTAAGTCTGAAAACTGTTATGATCAAGCTGTTTCGCCTCACTGTTTTCGGGTCTTACCAAAATGTTTTCGAACATGTTATATTTTTTAAAAATACTATGTAGTATGAGGTAGAACATATCCAAAAATGGATTTAATCCGACGTACAACGAATGAGATAAAAATTCGCACAACTAGCACGAAAATCACAAAAATGTAAATTTTCAGAATTGTGCAGATTTCTGGACAGAAATCTGGACAGATTTCTGGGCAGCTTATGGGCTGTTTGGCACGCCGAATCATTTTTTTTGTTCGCCGAGTCGAATTTTAAGCGTTACGTAAATTTTTGATATGTTGTTCAATTTTTCGTGTAGAGTCCAAATACATAATCGATGCGTAGCACTTTTTGGACAACCCAAAATGTGTGAAATCAAACCTGAAAGAAATTTTGGAGATAGGTTAAAGTTTGGTATTATAAAAACCAATTCATAGTTTGATTCAAACTAAAATGATTAAACGTCATAGGTAACTCATTGAGAGCCGATGTTATTTAACATAAGGACGATTAAAGGAAGTAAACATCTTAAAAATAAGATAATGTATTGAGTCAAACTTTGACTGATATTGTGCACTGTCAATCTCATATGCCGTGTAGGTCGTGCAAGGAACGCAAAAGGTTAGCGTAAGCTGGATATGCAATCCAGACAAGTTTTTCAGTCCTATTTGCTATCTGTAAATTTGATATCGATTATGTGCGATCAGTGTTGAATCATAATGAAGTTGTTTTGAGTATGTAGAAATACGTGATTTGTAATATAATGCTATCTGATTTGTTGAAGTCAAATTATGACTAAATTTAATTGGGTTATGGAAACTCAATTTACTTGTGATATGCGATATGTGAAAAATGATATGTTGTTAAAGCCTGACGTGTGATTTATATACAATGCATAATAAACTAGAAGGATGTATATAGAATTGCTAAGTATGCAAACTATAAACCATGTATGCGATGTGAATTATGTGAAGCATGAAAGGTGATTACTGTTAGACTTGCTGAGCAACGTAGTTACTCATTCTTGCTTAAATAAACATTTCAGCTAAGTGCGAGGCATCAGAGGTTCCAGTAAAGATCAAAGACAGGGAATGCTTATGGATTACCACAGAAGATATAAATATTTTCTGTTAAATATTTTGGGGGTAAACAGTGTTACCCAAAAGGTATAGACTGTATTAAATGTTAGGTTAATATTTAAGACTGTTGTGTACCAAAGTGAGGTGCATTGTAACTATGTGTAAACGTATTAGGTTGAAAATAAGTCTTGCTTGATAAATAGACTTAAAAGTTAATTGTAAGATTAAGGGCAATTAATCTGCATATCTTTTGTATTAAATTAGGTCATGATATATATATATTTATATTTATACATATGATTTGAGTTGTTCAAAGATTTATGTAAAGGTTACGATTCTGAGACAAATGACTAAAGAATTATTTGTAAAAGTTTAAATTTGATGAGTTTTTAGCAATTATTATTGTTGAATATTGTGGTTGTTAATAACAAGGTTGTACATTAACGCACGAGGGCGCCTGTAGCAAGTACGGGGATTTTCGGGGCGTTACATTTACTCATTTAGAGAGTTCACCTGAGGTTAAACACCTTAAATCCATGTCCCGCATGAAAGATTCTACATTTTAATATGTTTTGATTTCTTACTTTGTTTTTGGTCGAATCGGCCGACCGTGTTTTCCAATCCATAGGAAGGTGAAGGTTTATTGTGGGACAAGTCTACTCGTCCAAACCAATGACAAGCATACGATTCTTTACCTTTTTCTTACTTTTCTATTCTATATTATATATTTCATTCCTTTCTCTTTGGCTGGTCATACATATATGGAACAAGTGCTCAAATGGAAAGACAATTGAATAGAAAATTTACAGCATTCATAAAAGAGGCAAAAAAATTCCATATTCAAATGTTTCAAGTAAACGCCCAAGATTTATTATTATTATTATTTTTATGTAGGACCCATTTAAGACAAAAAATAAAATAAAATTAAGACCCCTAACATTACTTTTTCTTTTCCTTCTTAAAGGGTATATTATTATGTATTCACTTACAACTTGGTCTTAATAATGAAGAGGTTTCAAAATTAAAGTTCACTTTATAAATTATACTCCATCCAATCCGTTCCAATAAAAGAGTATAATTTCTAGATTTGAAAACATTGTGTCATTATTTAGCGGGAAGAAAATGAATTCCTCAATTTACAATAATACAAAATATTCTCATAATCAAATTTCAACGCTAATCAATTAAACCTCAAATCAATCAAACCTCAAATGTAGCATCTCAATTAATGAATAATTGATGACTAGTTCCCAAATCAATCGAAATAATTTTCAAATCTGTCGGTGATTGATCTGCTGTAGGGTTTGATTGGTTAAACAATTACGTTCGTCGGTGTTGATTTAATTCCATGTCCTGCATGAAAGATTCTACATTTTAATACGTATCAAATGGTGATAAATAAGTTATTCCCAGAAACTCTTCAATTTAATTCCACAGATTAATTTAGTAGATTACATTATTTGTTGGATAAAAAGTTTTTCAATTATTGTTTTCTTTCTTTATCTGTGGAAACTCGTGGTCAGTAACCTAGACGCCGCCCATATGATATGACATAATTGGAAGTTTGTGAATACGTAGTAGCGGCGCGTGATGCATTCAATTCGGGCAAGTATATATAGTGAACTCAAGAGAGACCTGCCACCATATCAGTTTAGATATCGCTTCTTGTTTCTGCTCGTCTTTGCAGTAACAGAGGCAAATTAGTGTTAATATTGTCCCTTTGTCTTTGAACAATGGGTGCAGGTGGTTGTCCTATGCCTGTTTCCGATGAAAACGAAAATATTTCCTGCCGTGTTCCCCATGAAAAACCTCCATTTACCCTATCCGACATAAGGAAAGCAATTCCACCGCATTGTTTCAACCGTTCGCTCGTTCGCTCTCTCTCGTAACCCATTTACGACCTCATTGTTTGCTTCCTCCTTTACTACGTCGCCACAAACTACATCCCTCTCCTTCCTAAACCCCTCTCTTACTTGGCATGGACTGCTTATATGTATGTTCAAGGTTGTTTCATGTTTGCCATATGGGTCGTAGGCCATGAATGCGACCGCCATGCCTTTAGCGACTATCACTGAGTAAATGACACTGTTGGCTTTATTCTACATTCTCTTATCCTCGTCCCTTACTTTTCTTTTAAAATTAGCCACCGTCATCACCATGCTAACACCTGCTTCATTGACCATGATGAAAACCATGTCCCTCGTTTCAAGGACACAATTCGACCACATTACCGTTATGTCAACAACCCACTTGGCCGTGTTTTTGTCATTGCAGTCAACATTCTCGTAGGATATCCTTTGTACATGGCCCTAAATATCTCTGGACACACATATAATCGGTTTACAAGTCACTTTTACCCATACAGTCCTCTGTATACTGAAAACGAGCGCATTCTAGTCTTGTTGTCTGATATTGGTTTATTTCCTCCTATTTATTTGCTATATCGTATTGCCCTAGTAAAAGGATTTGCATGGGTTATGCTAGTATATGGAGCTCCATTTCTTGTTTTGAGCGCATTTCTCGTGATAGTAGGTTTCCTGCATCACAATCATCTGTCGTTGCCTCACTATGATTCTTCTGAGTGGGACTGGTTGAGGGGAGCTCTAGCCACCGTTGATAGGGATTATGGAATCCTAAACAAAGTGTTCCATCGCTTAACTGACACCCATGTGCTCCACCATTTGATCTCAACCATCCCTCATTATCATGCAGAGGAGGCCACCAAAGCAATCAAGCCATTGTTGGGGGATTATTATTATTATAATGGCACACCATTCTACAAGGCATTGTGGAGAGAAACAAAGGAATGTGTCTATGTTGAGGCAGATCAGGAAGGCGAAAAGACTAAAGGTGTCTACTGGTTCAAAAGCAAACCTAATGTTAAATCTAGCTAGAGATCCACTGCGCTAAGTTCAACTTAATTCGTACAAGTCTGTCTCCTAATATGAATAATAAAGTTGTATTATGAACCCAAAAAAGTCCTTAAAGATTTTGTTTTTCGTGTTTTGGTGGGTGTACGAGATCCTTTCATAACCTATGTAAGTTTGTTTCCTATTATGAACAATAAAGTTGTATTATGTTCTACTTTTTATTTTCAAAATTTCAATGAATAAATATGATGTGACAAATGCTGCCCACTTGCCAATTGTCGTCTTATGTCCTGTTGTGCCTTATGCATTAAATGTCACCGAATCTTTATCTAATTACAAAAGTAATTATAAAAATTAAATAAATGATACATGACAATGATTTATAAGTTAGGGACAACGGATGAATTTATAAGCGGAACAAGAAATTCAAATTTTGACCCAAGCAGTTTTTAAATAATTCACTTATGTATTTTTAAGTCCTAATTGTTGGACAAATTGCGTTTCTGGGCGGCCGATGATCTTCTGTTACAATCTCTGTTCTATATCTCTGTTATCATAGACATAGAACAGAGATCCGCAACAGAAGATCTCTAATGTGACCCCCCCCCCCCAAATCACTATACTTACTATAGATGACTTGGTGCTCACTATAAATGCTAAATCATTAGGTTTACGGATAATTTTTGTTATTCATAAATAAAGTTCACATCTTAATTCCCAATGATCTTTCATTATTTTATATCAAGTCCTTGTAATCGATACAAGAGACTTAATACTCAATCATGATATTTTATTCTTAAGATTTAGATATTCTATAATTTCACATGTTCCAATATCCACGGCATTAAATCATTAGGACGGCTCTTAAGAACAGAAAATCTCGTGGTGAATGTTTGTATCTTCACCCGTGATAATGTTTGCATCTTTATCCGTGACAAATGGTTGTATCTTTGTCTGGTGCAAAATTTTCTTTCCGTACAAAACATTACCCAACTAGTTAAAACTCTCACTCGAAACATATTTGGTTATAGTGATATCTCTTCATATCAATAATCCTATTTATCTGACATTCAGAATAGTAATAACGAGTTATATCTGGGTCCGAGGAACCTTAACGATGGATTTGACCAGTCAACGTCGCTTAGTCTTGTCTCGTATGTACAGAATTCACAAGTTATTTACCGATCCTCATCCAGATAAATAGATCATTATCAATACTATGTTAAGTTTTAACAATTCTAAGTTTAATCAAAGTAAATACGCAACAAGAATATGTGATGAAACTTGATATATATTAATATAGAGTTGGTTACATGGTTTGCTTGTTCATATTACATAAGTCATCAAGACTTTAAAACAAAAGGACAAGCAATTTTATAAAGCATATAAACTAATCTATGCATTTCTTCTTTCCTTTCTTCTTCTTAGAACCGGAACTTTCGGGTATATCTGTAGTTTAGGTTTATTTGCAAGGGTGAGCATACAAAAGCTCGGCAAGTCTAACACATAGCATATAAGTGAACTCACACTGATATGAATTTTAAGGATTTATGGTACAACAATTGATATTACAAATGTTTAACATAGTAAGACTGAGTGGTGGTTAGACCTAGAACTGTTCTTTGTCTTTCGACTTAGAACCATTTATAGTGGATATAGAAAGGGGATCAACCTAACGACATCCTATGTTATGCATAACATGCACTACACTGGACTAATCATGAACAATGGTACATATTCTTTCATCTCAGTTTACTTCACATGTCAAGATCTCTCCAAGACAACTTGGTTTGATAAAATAAAGCATGATTCGAAATATATCGCGAATAAGCATTTCATTTTTCAAGTTATGCCGAAACAAGAAGCAATAACTCACATATCAAAGATTTATAACACGTTGCTTCCACAAAATGTATAAATCACATCAAGAGAAAGTAAACAAAGGTTAAGGATATAAAACTTGCCTTGAAACAATTTAGGATTTTTCCGGTAAAGCGTTAAATGTCTACATAATTGTTTACGCGCACTCGAATGTTAGTTTATAGAATTTTACTTCTTAATAAATGTTTTTATAACTTGTTTAGACTATTTCCATAGGTGGTTTTAGTTGAAAAATTCTCAAGCTCAAAAACTCATTTTTAAGTGACTTTATAAAAAGTGGACATCAACATTTAGCCCTGTGCATAATTTTCGATATTTTCGGTTTTTCCGGGAAATCGGACCGAACCGAACCGGTTTTTCGGTATAAAATAAACCGGTCCGGTACCGCATATTTATGGTTCGGTATTTACCGAACCGGACCGATAATACCGATTTTCTAATTTTTTTTTAAATTATTATTATTATTATTATTATTACTAAATAATTATTAATAATAATAGAAATAGTAATAATAATAAAATTAATAATTATAATAATAAAATATTAATAAAAATAATAAAATATTAATTATATTAATTTCGGTTTTATCCGGTAAAAATCAGTACCGAATTGGTTTTTCGGTTCGGTATACCGGTACTTTCGGTATTGGTTTTGGTATCAAAAATTTGCCACTTTCGGTACCGGTTTGGTTCGATACCGGTCCGGTTCGGGCAGGGATTTACCGGTTGCACACCCCTAGCAACATTGGCTGTCAGACCTCGACTCAGTTAAACGGCCATAACTTTTTTGTTTTAAAATATTTTTGAGTTGTTCAAAATTTCACGCGTTTGTAACTTCTGTATCTACAATTTATGTTTAGACCAAAGTTCGAAATTCCTTACTGATTTACACAGTTTTTGCCAATAAGGGGACTGCCAGAAACTATTTCCATATCTCTTTGACTGAATTAATAAAATATGATACCATAAGTTTTAATTTGCTAAGATAACATGTTCTAACAAGCAATAACACTTTATAACATAAAGTAAGAAAATCATACACCTTCATATATAGAGATTTATGACTTTTGCTCAAGAACACACGAAGAGCACGAATAACGAAAAAATCGTACATGGTAACGACTATGTTCTTGAGCTTTTGGTTTTCGTACTTGAAATAATTTGAGCATTATAACTGCTTACATAAGTGATTATGACACTTTATAATTGACAAAATTTGGTCATTATAACGGCTTGCATAATTGATTAAAATAATTTATAAAAATGCTCAAGAACATACGAAAACGCGGAGAATGGATAAACTGTACATGACCACTACGTATGTTCATTGAGCTTTAAACTACGAATTGAAATATCATTAAAACTACTACAAAGTGTAGAAAGACTCAAGAACACGTGAAGAACATGGAGAACGACAATCGTATTTGGCTACGACTCGCATTCTTGAGCTTTTGAAAAATTAAAGATGAAAGAAAAAATGAACATAATAACTTTTAAAGATTGTACCTTTAGTATTTGCAAGCTTTAACTATTTCTTTGTAATTTTCAAAACTAGAATTATAACTAAGAGTAATAGATATAACGAGTGATTTTGCTCTTGATTTTGCCTTAGATATAGATACGAGTAATAGATAACAAGTGAGTTAAACTTGCTATTTATAGGTCATTCAAAGCTAGGATATTTTGGTCATTAAGACAACCAAGCTTTGACTCCAAGTTTGGCTTGGCTTTAACTTTGGCTCAAAGTTTGGCTTGACTTTGGCTCCAAGTTTGGCTTAACTTTGGCTCCAAGTTTGGCTTGACTTTGGATTGGCTTAGGCTTTAACTTTAACTACTAACTAGAGTTAACAACTAACTCAACATTGGTTAATTCTCTACTAAAGCTAGCAACTTGATTGGTTGATTGGTTGATTAGTTTCTTAATTCACTAATTAAACTTATTAGGTTAATCTTAATTTTAATTAACCTTAATCTTAATCAAGTATACATGTAGTATAGTTGACTTTTATTATTCACAGTTGACTTTTTCGTATTTATACCATATTATTATCGTATTATTTTTGTATTATATCTGTATAATTTTTGTATTTATACGCGGATTTATGAATAGTACTTTCTAGGGTTTAAGGTTTGAACCTTAGGGTTTCTAAAATTAGGGTTTAAATTTTCTCCAAACCCTAGTTTTAGGTTTTTCAAAAATTTTATTTTTATTTTTTTAATAATTGTTTAAGTTGGATTCTTGAAACGAAATACAAAAATAAACACACATGAAAATTTCATAACACATATTAGATGTAATATAATATTTATTTATACATATAAATTCAAATTACAACTATCTCAGAAATTCAAAATATTACATCCAACCTTTCGGGGCCTACAAAAATAAGTATTGTATGCATAGTACTTGAAACAATATTTTATTAAAAGATTTGATACATAGTTCACAAAGAATAAAATATCTTTTTTAGTATATTATTGAACGCTGAAGTAACTAAATGAATTACAGCCTTACTGACATACACACGTATATTACCGAAGCATTCAACAGAAACAAATATATATAACTAAAACATCCTCTCTTTTTTATCATTAAACAAAGAGAGATTATGGTTGTTCTACCAATTTGAAAAAAACACGTAACAAGATGTGGTGCCTCATATAACCAGTTATACTTTAACACTAAATATGTTATGTACAAAACTTGCGGCAAATACCAAAATTTGTTATACAACCAAATTTAAATAAAAGAATTCAAATAATAGAGAATAAGTTAAGGAAATGGCCTGGGATGACGCGTGTGAAAACATTGTCCTAAAGAACTTATTACCCCTTTTTGTGTAAGGTTAAATGGCAAGATGATCCCTAGCTAGCGATACAACACCTAAAACAAAAATCTCATTCCTCGTGCACGAACGGATAGATAAAAATAAACGGACGATCTTTCAATACTCAGCAAATTTATAATACCTAAAATATGTATATTGAAATAAAAAATAATTTTTCTTTTTGTATAATAAGAGTTAGAATAATAATAACACTACTGATCTTGGATGAAGAAGTAGAGCCCCATATATATATAGCTAATTCAGAGCAACTAGTTGTTGGGCATCATCTGATTTTTGGCTTCCTCCGCAACAGCAGGGCCAATTTTTTAGCAAGGACCCTACCACAACAAGCTGTTATGGAAGGTAAATTTTACAAAGAAATTGCCTCCGTTTTGGTTGCTGAAACAGTACTCTGGGCAATTGGTTGTTGTGGATGAGCACCCTATATATATATAGTATACCGGTTGTTGACGCCTGATTCTGTCGGGCAGTCCTGCTGGCCGTCCGGTAAGAATACCTGCACAAAAGTCCAAACGGCTTGGGCCGTTTGTGGACTCCTCCAGTGTGAGTGTTAGTGAAGGTATCGAAAAAGTCAACAATGGAGGTTTGAGTATCTAGTATTGCAAAATAGTGTGTTACCCTTCTCTCCATTATCAACTAGATATTTATACTGCATACCTGAATAACGGTTACCTGTGTAACGATTTTGTCCATTACGCTAGGTAGTTATGATGTACATCTGGTTCATCTTCCACCCACGTGCTGTAAGCCCAATAGGAAAGCTACCAGGCTGACGGTCTATTGGGCCGAGCCCAATGTGAATTCCCGGATCAGGCCTGGTTGAATAACGGTTACCTGTGTAACGGTTTTGTCCATTACGCTAGGTATTTATGATGTACATCCGGTTCATCTTCCACCCACGTGGTGTAAGCCCAATAGGAAAGCTACCAGGCTGATGGTCTATTGGGCCTAGCCCAATGTGAATTCCCGGATCAGGCCTGGTTTAATATGCATCTTAACATTGCCCCCCACTCCTCCAGTATATGGATGTGCTGGGGGAGTATAATGAAACCTTCCGAAGAGAAAAACCTCCATCGGGAGCCCGGGGGAATCAGTCCAATGGGAAATGTCATTCGGGAACCCGTAGGTATCAAACCGAAGATAAAAGCTCTATCGGGAGCCCGGAAGCATCAGACTGATGGGGAAGCTTTTGGATAAGGCCTTGGGCCTTTATAATCAGAGTTTCAAGCTTTGGGCCCTTATGTAATAATCAAGACCAAAACTTTATTTTTCAACCCAACGGATCCGGCCCAAGGCTTACACAGACGTTTCGTTTGCAACTCATTTTTGAATTTCGAAATTCGTGTCCAAGTAGCTAGCAAAGCTTACGCGGGAAGGAGCATTTATTACGCTGTAGTAAATACTGCGAATGTGCCCCATCCATCAGATCGTTTCCATCTGAACCGTTGCGACGCTTAAACAAGATAAAAAGGATCACCCCAAGTGTATCGTCGTTTTTACCAGAGGCAGCTATCACGAAAGAAATGACGTTTGAGAGAGAAAAATTCCATTCCCAGCCCAGATTCTGGCAGTCCTGCCCTGCTGTCTTCCGATCGATATTCAACCAATCCTTCTTATTAAAATCAAGTAAGTTCTTTACCCCCTTCTCTTCAATACCCCATAGTGGCTAGAAGTACCCAAGACACGAGGGCTCAAGCTTCGTCTTCCCGGGTTGAAGACGAAGTTACTGTTGCCGAATCGGGGATCTCAGAGGGTCAACCATGGAAACCTGTGGTAGTCACCCGGATAAGGGATGTAGAGGAGTACAATAGGAATAAATATTTTAATATTCAGTATAGAGTAGCCAACATCCCTTCTTCCATCCGGAACCAATACTTTGATTTAGCCCAAACAGAATTCTACATCCCCGATACATATGAAATCAAAAGGCCTGGGGATGGGGAGAGGATGTACTACCAGCTCGAGGATGGATGGATCCCGATCCATAGGCAGGCGTTGATCTACGGGGTCCGATTCCTTCTTCGCCCCTTCGTATTGGAGTTACTGCATACGACGGAGCTCTTTGGCCTGCACCAAATCCATTGCATGGACATTCTCCTTCTCCAGATCGATCACCCGGGCCTTCAGGAAGTCGATCTCCTTGTCCTTCTCCAGACGAGCCTCCCAAGCCGATTCATACTCTTTTTTCATTATATGGAAGGAGTCATGAATGGTCTTCAGCTGGTCTTTGATTTTCTGGTGGTTCTTCAGAGCCTCAGCATGCCCTTTGCTGCTTTCCTCAGCTCTTCTCTCCAGAACCTTCTGCTCATCGGAGACCCTCAAGAGAATTGCATTTCCCTGAAAAGAAACGGTTGAACGATGAATGAGTCAGAACGTTAACCAATTCAAATAAGAAAATTTTGCAAGCAGATCCTTACCTTTGCATGGCAGGAGAACAACATCTCCATAAGCGTCTTCAGATCGACCCCTTCGGTACCATCTTCGGCAAACGGGATCATCGAGGAACCCAAGGCATGCATATTAATCCCCTCCTCGGGTCTTGAACCCCCAGTCGGCATTGGGGGATCCATTGGATCGCCTTGGGTGTTCGGGGGCTCTTGACCTTCAGCGGATATTTTCCCTTTATTTAGGCATTCTTCTGACTGCCTGATGATGCTTTGCTCGGCGGGAGGAGTTGATGAGCTCCCTTGAGGAGCGGAAGCTTGCTTGGTTCTTGCCTCCAGTACTAATTTCAGAACCAGCCTTCTCCTTTTTATTTTCGGTCTGCTAGCCCCCGAGTCTTCGGCAGCAGACTTCTCTCCTTCGGCGGGCTTGATAATATCATCCACCTGAGAAGATCCCGTGGCCATCTTGGGATTGGCAGCAACCTAGGTGGAGTCCTTGGGCTTTGCAATCCTCAAGCTTCGGCTCGCCTTTAGTTTATCAGCAGCACTTATCTTGGTCCTCGGGGCCTCAGCCGCCTCCAGAATGGCTTCATTGTTAGGATGTTTTCCTTGATCAGCCACTGCAATACAATCAGAAAAGAAGGGTAATCATATCAAAGAGGTATCGAAATGAAGGAGCAAGCACAGAAAAGGACTTACGGCCAAAAGAATACAACCAGTCTTGGTCGTTAAGGAGACTCCGGTCCCACTTCACAGATGGTCTCTTGGAATATAAGACCTCGAACTCTTCTAACCTTACCCGAGAGATTCTCTTCAGAGTGGATAAGAACAAATGGCACATTGCCACTGCATCATGACCATGAAAGTGCACGGCCTGCTCGAAGGAATATGTGTGATCATGCGGGTCTCCTGTTCTGTCGTACATCTCCAAGGTAGGGACCTTGCGGCTTCGATCGATCTTGGCTTCTTCCAAATCTTTCGAGAATGGAGAGAATCGAGCTTTCTTGGACCCATAGTACTTATCTGAAGCCTTATTGGGGGAAGATTCTCCAGTGTGGCTCCTATGACTACGTCGGTCTCCCGATCTTTCCTTATCGGCGATCTGGCTCGTTTTCTCAAATCTGTTGTCCAGATCGACTTGGAGTGAACCGGTTCCTTCCCGCGATTTTGGTTTCCTCCCCCTCGGAGTTCCGTGTGATTATCATCCCGTCTGGTATGGCGATCTGAGCGGGTGGTCGAGCCTCTCTGGCTCAAGAGATCATTGTCTGCCTCGGTTAATTCCTCATACTGTCTGTCGAGCTCCTTCTGCTGGAGGTCCAGAGCCTTCTTTCTGTCGAGGATTATCTGGAGGCGGCGGTCTTTATCTGCCGCTGTCTCCTGGTGAGACCGGGAGAGAGGTGGTCGTCGCGGATGACTCTGCGACTGTGAAGTTTCCATGTTAATGATAGTTGATGGAAGTTTTTACTAGCCCCTCCTTCTAGCACCAATGTTGACACCTGATTCTGTCGGGCAGTCCTGTTGGCCATCCGGTAAGAATACCTGCACAAAAGTCCAAACGGCTTGAGTCGTTTGTGGACTCATCCGGTGTGAGTGTTAGTGAAGGTATCGAAAAAGTCAACAATAGAGGTTTGAGTATCTAGTATTGCAAAATAGTGTGTTACCCTTCTCTCCATTATCAACTGGATATTTATACTGCATACCTGAATAACGGTTACCTGTGTAACGGTTTTGTCCATTCCGCTAGGTAGTTATGATGTACATCCGATTCATCTTCCACCCACGTGCTGTAAGCACAATAGGAAAGCTACCAGGCTGACGGTCTATTGGGCCTAGCCCAATGTGAATTTTCGGATCAGACCTGGTTGAATAATGGTTACCTGTGTAACGGTTTTGTCCATTACACTAGGTAGTTATGATGTACATCCGGTTCATCTTCCACCCACGTGCTGTAAGCCCAATAGGAAAGCTATCAGGCTGACGGTATATTGGGCCTAGCTCAATATGAATTCCCGGATCAGGCCTGCTTTAATATACATCCTAACACCGGTAAAATAAAATAAACGGATTTTGAATAGAACTTGGGTTTTTGTTACCAATAAATCCAAAAGACTGGGTATACCATTTTGAGTAAAAGAGTAATAAAGAGAAAATAATAATAATAATAATAATAATAATAATAATAATAATTAATTTAAAATTTTATTTTTCCATATATTTTACCTTATCCAACACTAATAACTAATTATACTTTTATGTATTTTTTCAGTCCAAATAACTAATTGTGAACGTACGTATAAGAAAACAATAAGAAAACAATATGAGTATAACAAGTAGTTTGTGGATTGCTAATGGTGTTTGTATGTTTGTAAACTACAATATGAGTATATGAGTATAACAAGTAGTTTGAGGATTGCTAATGGTGTTTGTATGTATGTAAACTACAATATGAGTATAACAAGTAGTTTGAGGATTGCTAATGGTGTTTGTATGTATGTAAACTGATAGAACTTAGAAGATTACTAGTATACCATATTATTCACATCACTACCTTTCAGATTACTAGATGCAAATAGTAACTGATCAATAAAAGATAAAAAAAAAATTAAAAAATAAAATAAATAAAAACGACAAAAATCTCCTATAACTACACTATTATGTACTAAATGCCCAAATGACATCGTTGGCACTGGTGCACTAATTCCTTTCTCGGCAACGATTCGTTCCTTAATTAGCTTCATACCTTCCTTGATCAGCTTCATACCTTTTTGTGACAATAGATTGAGAGTTCAGGGTTTATGGAGATCACCATGTAAATTCTAATAACTCATTCCTTCCAAAATTAGATACATTAATTATGACTTTTTCTTTTTCTTTGTCAACTTGTAAAATTGTAAAATTCAAAATTAATTTCTTTTCCTAATGACTAAACGTAAAAATAGCTATAGCTAATTTGGGGACTAATGAATATAATGTCTTTATTTTATTGGAATATAATGTCTTTATTTTATTGGGATTGATTCATACTCCAGCGGATCTAAAGAATAGCAACTAGAGTTTTTTTAGTTGTTATATATTGATATTTGGTGCGTGAATCAGTATAGAGGAGTTTAGATCAATTGTCTCAAACAAAATCTCGTATGCATGTTGTCCCAACAAAGAGATTATAACATATGATAATTTTTTTATTAACAAAATAAAAAACAATTTTAAGAATAAAGAATAGACAAGAAACACGGCCAATTACAACTCCCTCTTTCATGTGTTCCTCTTCCATTTCCAATTAATTGTCCCGATTTAATTGTCTCACCAAGGACGACGGACTCCTTTCTACTTTCTAGACTTGGCTTTGCTGATTGCATTGGTTCATATACATGCATATGGACTATATTATTTAATTTCTGAAATTATTTTTGGGTTAAATACACTTTTGTTATTGTTATGTAAAGTTCCACCTTATTTATAATTAAGCTCCTAAAGTAATTTGGCCTACATATCTATTGCATCAACTACCAAATTGCACATAATGTCTCCCCTCCCACATTCATTTTCTAGCTGAACTAAGCCAGAATACCTAAATTACCGGCAAAACAAATAGTTTTATAAGATTTGACCATATGAAAATGCATGCTGACTTTATTAAACAATAAAAACAATCATTTAAAGAATTATTTTTATAATAACTAAAAGCACATTGATCATCTCAGTAACGAGATTTCAAATTACATACGCCCAAAAGCACGCTGAGTACCTCGAAGTCAAGATCTATGTCTCTGTCTCATTCACTTTTGTTGCATGGTCCCCATGCTTGAACCCATCTTAGACGCATCGGTCGCTATAAAGGAGTTTTTGCTCTCTATATTGTGAGGTGGTGGTGGGTCCGTGATGAAGCAATGGTTGTGAGCAGTGGTGGAACCGTGATGAGGCAATGGTTGTGAGCGGTGGTCATGAATTAATGAAGGTTTCTTTACTTTTTTTTGTAGATCTAAAGGAATCTCCTAATTAGAGATTTTAAATTTATTTTATTTTGACTAGTTATTCATGGAGATATTTATTGACTTTTAGAAATGATTTAAAAGGATAACATATTTGACAAACACTAAAATTAAGTTAATACATATCAAAACAAAAATAATTAATTAATATTTTTTTGGATTTTTTAAATTTATTATTTTTGTTAAACATTATTTGGTATAATTTTTAATTTTATATCATTAATTGGGTTGAATTATCACTATAAAGAAACGATTTTGCCGACGGCAACCCAGTTGTTACCAACGACCATATAAACGACGGCATGGTCGTCGCTAATGATGTTCATCGCCAATGGGTTTGTATCCTTGATTCCTGACATGGTGGGCGACGGCAGTCCGCCGAGAAAGATTTTTATGCCGCTGGTAATGACTTACGTTTTGGCGCCATAAATTCGCGAGGGAGGGAAAGGAAGGAACGACAGACTAAACATCATTGCCGACGGCTACGCTGTCGCTAATACATTATTCTCAATGAGGTCATTGTCGATAATGACTTTTTGATTTATGAGCCTTAGGGTCGACGGCAGGGGGAGTTTTAAAATTTAAACTAAGCGCGCAATTCCTTTCCAGTTCGCAGCTATTCCTCCATTCTTCCTACCCTCCCAATCATCTTAGATCCCCTAAAGGCGCAATTCCTCCATCTATACAATTTTCCCTCCATCCATTCTTCTTACTTTTTGCTGCATTTCGTCCTTTCATTATGGTAAGTTCCGTTCTTTAGGCTTTACTCTCTAATATATCAAAATGCCATTTCTTTTTCATTTGAATGTATGCCTATGGGTTTTACTAAAAGTATGATATGCCACCAAATTTCTCTCTTTAATGTGAAATTTGTGGACAGTTAGGTTTTTTTTCCCCTTTTTATTGTTTGTTAAGTTATGGTTTCTCATTTAGAAAATTCTGGGATCATTTCTAAGGCAAGTCCAAACCATTACACAATATTGATGTATAACAGAAACCTTTCTGTTTATCTTTTGAACTTCAAGCATTGCTTAGCATAATTTACACATATACACAAAAAATATTGGTGGTGTGCCGCTCCCAAATCCGGGTTACCTCAACCTGGATCCGGTGCTCACGATATAACACAAACATCACTTCAATCCACCCATTCATAAAGCGAAAAATCATAATTTATAATATAACTAAATATTCTTACATAAATCCTAGGTTTTCTAACCTTAAAGATATAAAACATAATATTCAACAAGGTTTACAACATCAAGTAACCTAAACGAATACAAGCTAAGCTACTCTGTAGCTTTTCCTTTACCCATGTCATTCTTGGATCCTTCCGGAGTCTTAGGCTTAGCTGTAAATTGGTAATTTATGCAAGGGTGAGCAATAAATTACTCAGCAAATTTTAAAACAACATTTTATCAATAATATATGAAACAAGAATAATCTCGGGAGACCTGCTTCAAAACTTGGACAATAATTGTGAAGTGTTTAAGAATAAATCAATATTCAACAATAAGAAAAAGCTAGAATACAAATGATTCAATACCATAAATTAAGTTTTGGATTTTTATTTATGTTGAGCGGTTTATAAGGACCTTAAACGACTAGAGGAATTATCAGTTATTTATTGAGTTACCTCAAGAGTGTATTAATCATAAAGACAAGTTACACTCTCTGTAAGTACTTAGGGGATCAGCCTATTGTACCCTATGTTATGCATAACACTCAGTTATAGTGCACAAGGTTGGTTTCTCGACAAAGTTTTCCCCTACTATGAGGGTTGTTCATCTCAGTCTCATTATAGAGTTCGCACCAACGATTTGGTTTGGATAAACTTTCAAATAATATATGAATTCAACATCATGTTTTAATATTTTGTCTAGCCGAAATAATATGGCATAAATGTACAATTATGATGCAATATATGCATATTTGAACTTTAAGTTCAAGCAGTTCAGGAAATGAACAATATAACGATTGCACATAAGTGCAAATATGACATACAATTATAATGTATTGAATTACAAGAAATATTTCAAATAGAACACTTGCCTCGTTCGTCGTTTATGCTTAATGTTAATACCTCGACAAGTTTATCGCTTACGTAGTTAACTGTTAGAATAGGATCACACACGCACACAACAGTAAAGAATTAACACCAGAAAATACGTGGTTCCCCAAACTCGGGTACGTCCACGGGAGCGAAGAGAGAAGTTTATTTGGATCAAAGTTGCATAGGGTTTTTACAATAGAGAATATATATAGGCGTTATTTCTATTCCAACCCTAATGGGCCGTACTATACCGCGGGGAGGCTCCACCCCCCGCACCCCCCCAAAACCTTCAGGCCTTTGGGCCGGCCCAAATTATTGAATCTGTAATGGGCCAGTGACTTGTTCCGCTTCGCTCGACACTGGCCTTTTTCTAAGCTTCCCAGTTATGAGCCACAAGTTCCAACAATCTCCACCTTGGCGATTAACCTCACCCTTTCAAGAGATAAGCCACATGTTCCAACTGGTTTTGGGAAGGACTCCTCCTTTTCTCTAACATCTGGAAACATTAACCAAGTCCAAGCAATGCTTGAACTTGTCCGTAGTCACAATCTTTGTTAGCATGTCAGCTGCATTCTCAGAAGTGTGCACCTTTTCCAATATCACATCACCCATAGCAATTAACTCTCTCACCTTGTGAAACCTTACGTCAATATGCTTGGTTCTCGTATGATACACCTGATGCTTTGCCAAATAAATGGCACTTTAACTATCGCAATACAGTTGTACTCCACTTTGATCTATGCCTAATTCCTTCGCAAAACCCTTTAACCATAGTGCTTCCTTCCCAGCCTCAACCATTGCCATGTACTCAGATTCAGTAGTAGATAGAGCTACTAGAGGTTGTACCATGGATCTCCAATAAATCGGTCCACCTGCCAGTGTAAATATATACCATGTCGTAGACCTCAAGTCATCTAACTTTCTAGCATAATTTGCATCTACATACCCCACCACTGAAGTCTGACCATGTTGCCTTGCAAACATAATCCCATGGTCTGCAGTACCTTTCAAGTATCTGAATATCCACTTGACTGATTTCCAGTGCTCTCTGCCTGGATTTGCCATGTATTTGTTTACTGTGCGGACTACATGTGCCAAATCGGGTCTTGTACATACCATCGCATACATCAAGCAACCGACTGCACTTGCATAAGGTACGTTTGACATATCCTGAATCTCTTCAGCTAACTCCGGACACTGTGCTGTAAATAACCTAAAATGACCCGCCAATGGAGTGCTAACCTGTTTAGCATTAGCCATACTAAACCTCTCCAACACTTTTTCCAAGTACTCTTTTTGGGATAACCACAACTTACCAGCTGACCTACCCCTACAAATCTCCATTCCAAGTATTTTCTTGGTAGCACCCAAATGCTTCATGTCAAACTCCTTTCCCAACAATACCTTCAACTTGTTAATTTCAACCACACTCTTTGCAGCAATAAGCATATCATCCACATAAAGTGACAAAAAAATATATGAACCATCATCAAGACTCTTAACATAAACACAACAATCATACTCACAGTGGGTAAACCCTATCCGGATCATGAATGAATCAAACCTCTTATATCATTGTCTCGGGGACTGCTTCAGCCCATATAGTGACTTCTTCAATCTACATACCAGGTGCTCAGTCTCAGGCTGCTTGAATCCCTCAGGCTGCTCCATGAATATAACTTCTTCCAAATTATCATGGAGAAAAGCTGTTTTCACGTCTAGCTGCTCTAACTCCAGATTATAATTAGCCACCAATGCCAAGATAATCCTGATTGAACTATGTCTTACCACTGGAGAAAACACCTCATCATAATCAATTCCCTTTCTCTGTGAGTACCCTTTTGCAACTAATCGAGCCTTGAACCTTTCTTTTTCCTTTTCTGACATAGCCTCTTTCTTTCTATATACCCATCTGCAACCCACTGTCTTCTTTCCCTCAGGTAATTCTACCAATTCCCAAGTTTCATTATTTTTCAATGATTCCATTTTCTCCACCATGGCTTCCATCCATTTGTCCCTTTCAGGACTACTGATAGCATCCTGAAAAGTAGACGGATCCCCACCAGTAGCTGATAATGCATATGCAACCATATCCTCAAACCCATACCTCTCCGGTGATTTGATAGTGTGTCTGGGTCTCTCTGTGGCTATGCTTTCCTGCCGCTATTGATCAACCTGTTTTGCTAGCGGTAGATTTTCAGTGTCACAATTTTCCAGCTCAATTTGTACACCCTGTTGTTGTTTGCTTGTGATTTCCCCAGCCTCAGCTTTCTGAACTCCCTGATGTGCCTTTACTATAGAAGCTTCATCAAATACCACATCCCTACTAATCACAACTTTCTTTGATTTCGGATCCCAAAGCTTGTACCCCTTCACACCTTTCTCATATCTAAGAAAGATACAATGTTTGGACTTTGCATCAAGCTTTGACCTCTTATCACCGGGAACATGAACATAGGCTAGACAACCAAAGACCTTCATACCCGAATAATTTACTTCTTTCTCTGTCCACACCTCCTGAGCTACCTTACTATTCAGAGCAGTACTTGGTGACCTGTTTATAATAAAAACTGTCATGCTTACTGTTTCTGTCCAGAAATCCTTCGAAAGCCCTGCATTCAACCTGATGTACCGTGCCCTCTCTGCTATAGTTATGTTCATCCTCTCTGCCACCCCATTCTGTTGTGGTGTCTTCCTAACAGTCCAATGACGTTGAATCCCATGTTCCTCACAAAACTTCAGAAAAGGGCCATACTTGTACTATTTCCCATTATCTGATCTGAGGCATTTAAGTCGTCTCCCTATTTGATTTTCCACTTCAGCTTTCCAAACTCTGAACTTCTCAAATACCTCAGACTTGTGTCGCATGAAGTACACCCAAACTTTCCTCGAAAAACCGTCGATAAAGGTCATGAAGTACAGAGATCCCGCTTTTGATGCTACCCTCACTGGTCCCCAAACATCAGAATGCACGTAGTCAAGTATCCCCTTAGTTTTGTTCACTGCATGTCGAAATTGTACCTTACACTGTTTACCCAAAACAAAGAACTTGCAGAAATCAAGTTTGCACGATTTAACCCTTTTTAACAGGTTTCTTTTATGTAACTCCAGCATTCCACATTCCCCCATATGTGCCAACCGCATATGCCACAACAAGGTATCATTAGTGTCTTCAGCAGTAATGGCAGCAGCTCCACCTACAACTGTACTCCCTATCAAGCGATAGATATTTCCACCAACTTTAGAAGCTTTCGTAATCACTAGAGCACCCTTCGTTACCCTCATGACTCCACCTCCTGTTTTATATTCGCAGCCATTAGAGTCTAAAGTTCCCAACGAAAGTAGATTTTTCCTTAGACCTGGTACATGCCTAACATCACCAAGTGTTCTCACAACACCATCAAACATTCTGATCTTCATTGTGCATATTCCAATGACATTATATGAAGCATCATTACCCATCAGAACAGTACCACAATTTACTGACCTGTATGTGTCAAACCACTCCTTGTTAGGCGACATGTGAAACGAACATACTGAGTCCAGAATCCATGAATCTGCCATGTGCTCTACGTTTACTGAAACTGACAACATATCACCATCACAATCATCTGATGCTTCCTCCACAATGTTTGCAGATTTAGACGGTCCAGATTTCTTCCACGATCCATTTCCCTCATTCTTCTTCCTGTATGGACAATCTTTCTTGAAGTGTCTTGTCTCGTGACATTTGAAACACTTTAACTCCTTTCACTCAAGAATCCTGCCCCTTGACTTCGACTTCCCAAGCACTCTTGTTTTTCCCCTATCAAATTTTCTGCCACGTTCCTCTCCCCCTTTTGCTACAAGCCCTTCACCCGAAAAACCCTCGGTCTGTTGATTATACGCAAGCAGGGCTGCCGTGACTTCCTCCAATTCTAGAGTTTCTTTCCCCCACAGTAGGGTTGTAACGAGAGTCTCTATAGAACTTGGTAGAGAGCACAACAACATCAACGCCTGATCTTCCTCGTCAAATTTTACAGATCGCTAATAATCTGATTAAATGTATAAATGTGCTGAATAAGGTCTGAACCATCGATCATCTTTAGTCCATACAATTTCTGATTTAGAAACAACTTACTCGTCAATGACTTTGACATATACCTGGATTCCAATTTAGCCCAAACATCAGCCTGTGATTCATCACCAATTACGTGATACATAACTTCGTCTGCCAGACACAAGCGAATAGTACTTACCGCCTTCATCTGCAGTTCCTCCCAGTCATCACCCGACATGGCATTTGGTTTCTTCTTCAACGCCTTCACCAATCCCTACTGTACCAGCAGATCCTTTACCCTCTGTTGCCATAATCCGAAGTTCCCAGTCCCATCGAATTTCATCACATCGAACTTCGTAACAGAACTGGAAGTCACCTAATTTGCGTGTTTAATCACTCGAGCTCTGATACCAATTTGTTAGAATAGGATCACACACACGCACACAACAGTAAAGAATTGAAACCAGAAAATACGTGGTTCCCCAAACTCGGGTACGTCCACGGGAGCGAAGAGAGAAGTTTATTTGGATCAAAGTTGCATAGGGTTTTTACAATAGAGAATATATATAGGCGTTATTTCTATTCCAACCCTAATGGGCCGTACTCACTCCGCTTCGCTCGACACTGGCCTTTTTCTAAGCTTCCCAGTTATGAGCCACAAGTTCCAACATTAACAATGATGACCCACAAATTAGTTATAATCACAACGCTCATTCATTTCCACTTCAAACGTAACACGTTCTAGCTTAATACACTAGACGCCGATTTATACAAACATACATATTAGCACATATCACATTAGTTTATAAGTTCATAACTATGTTCATGCAATTTGTGCTTTGCGTGTAGTACTAAATCATCTTTGTTTAACCACACACGTACTAATTATATATATTAACCTTGTAATGTAGTCATAAATCCCTTTTTAATGAATATCATTAATTGGTTGCACATGTAATCTTTATGCATTTCCTATTAATCACTTAACAAACCAATTTATTGAATTTGTAGCTTAACTTGTATTTAGGTGCACATTCTAGACATTTTATATCATAAATAAATCATCATTGGAAACCATCTATTAAATTTCACAAAGGTTAAATTTTCAGTTTTAATACCTCAGCACCTGGGCGCTGAAATTAAATTGGGTACAACGCCGAGGAACTGCAGTCCAGAGAGCTCAGCACCGGAGCGCTTCTACTGGCGCTGGTGCACTGCCCTTCATTTTCAGTTTTCTGCATTTTTCGCAGATTTTCAATCTGTATAATCTCCTTTGTTTTAAGCATACCAGCACACATATTTCCAATACATATGCCACTACTGTTCATCCTTCCCTTAGTTGATAATGTTTAAGACTATACAATACATGATTCGTTTTTACAAATTTGGAGTTTTATTTTCATTTTCAAACATTATTAACCAACATCATTCAAAGCAGTCCCATATAACATATTTTCCTTTGCCAAAATATCATAAAAATCATCAACTTTCATCTAACCAAACATATAAGTCACGTTCATCTCTCAAATCATTTATATACCCATACATATCTATCTATCCTCTGAAAAGTTTAATAAGTCAATTTCTTGTAAAAACATGTTCCACTCATTGACTAGTTTGGTCTTAAGATTCTTTAGCTCACTAAATTCACTATCATAAAAACATACCTTGATATTGTAAGTTTGAAAGCATTACCCATTCCTTATGAAAATCAACTTAGCTTATTTTATAACACATGATTCTATTGAAAGTATTAACAACCCACGTTCCCTTAGAAAACCTTTACGACTTAAGTTCATCAACATAGAAAAATCAAAACTTTATTTCATTTTGATTAGTTTCATAAACATACATTCCAACTAAAAAAATTTATTTTACCAACACATTCACAATTCAAAAACAATATCTCTTTTCATGTTTTTATATTCAAGATAGCTTATTTCCTTTATTTCATTCATATAGGTCCAACACAAAAGACATATAGCACATAACTACACTTCTTTGAAAAAAAATTACCTCTTCATAATTTCAAGTTTCAAAACCTAATAATACCTCTCGTACTTTAACACTTTCAAGCTTTGAAAACATTTTTGTTCATTTTCATTTAATCAACTTGGAATATCCTCTAATCCTCTTATTGAACCATACATGATTTATAGATCTCTCTATATATATATATAACACATCACAAATCCTTTTGTTTGAGGCTGATTTTTAAAAATTTTTGAACACATGTTTAGAAATTAAAGTATCCTCCTTTAAGGTTTCGTCATATTTGGACTCTAGTTGCCTCTATATAATCTTTCATGTCTCAACACTCACATAATGACACATCTCAATATTTCAAGAATAGATATACATTATTCATAATTCTCGTATCATGAAATTTCGAAAATTCAAACTCTTTAATTCCATACATAGCAGACCCTTTTTTATTTGAAGACGAGCATTCAACAATCATAACTTAGTGAATCCTACACTTTTGGTTTACTTGTACTACTAAGATGATTTTTAATACAATCCATATATCATTCTCATGTATTCTTTATTAACTTTTACATTGAAAACAACCAAATTCATAAACTTGCTTCTCTCAAGAATTTCATCAAATAGGTGGTGTGTATCTCTTAGTTAGTTTAGCATTTTATAAGTTTAAATCACATATAAGCACATAAATCACACAACTACATCATATGAACCACCTTATATCACCTGGTTCCTACATGATCCTCACAACCAACAAAGAAATTGTCACAACAATCTAAGCATAAAATTTAAACAATGAACATAATAGATGAACATATTATATAACTAACTAGGAGTTCTTAAGTGGTGTTTGATTGTATCTTAATGCATCTTAACAACTCACATCTTAATACATCTTAATAGTCCAGATCTGTATAATAAGACGTCATCTGAATAGTTTAGACTCATATTTGTATATTAATTATTCAGATGACCTGTTAATACAAAGATGTGGGTTGTTAAGATGCATTAAGATGCGGGCTATTAAGATGCATTAAGATGAATCAAATACTTTAGAGTACTTTTGAACCTTTGGTTTGGATGAACTTCTTGATATAGTTGGCTTAGAAATCTGGTTGGGCTCCTCTTTTTTTTTTTCCTTCTCTGCCGGGTAACTCTTTTTATCTCTCTAAGGCTTAACTTCCATTGCTCTCATTTACTCTCTATGTTTGACTTGGCAGAAAATGCAAAGGTTAGAATGCTTGACATGGCTAGGCTTTTATAGGAGAGCTCTTCTCCCATTCTCATCAGCTACACGTGTGCATACATACATGCCCACTACCAGCTATAACCGCAAGCTTGGCCTCTACTTGACTCCTCTATACAACCCCTACCATAGATCCTACTCTTGACCCCTAATGAGCCTGCCGAAAATGGAGCAGGAGAAGTCATTGACAGTTACTAAGTTGATTCTCCCCCATTACTTCTCACTGCCAAAACGTGCTCCCTGTCCCTTGACCTTTGTACCAAATTGATAGTCATATTTGATTCAATTTGTATAGCATACACAAAGTTTGGGTTGTTGAAAGTTGGGTCTAAAATGGAAGTAATAAAGCTGATTTTAACTCCCATTTGCAATTCAAGTGTATGTGCTGAATTTCCAGCATAAGGTTGGGCTAAAATGATTGTCATATTACCGCATGGACTGCCGAAAATTGGGTTGGTAAAGAAGCAATCAAGATGGACCATTCCTATAGCGAGCTTTGGGCTTCTTTAAATACAACATTGGCTTAAAAAAAATCTCAATATTGAGCTTTCCATTAATTTCCTTTGTAATAGTTAGGATGAGATCTCAATATTAAATAACATGAATCCAAACCATACCCCATGTAATTAATTAAATTGCATGGCTTCCCATTTTTTTTCTATAATTAATTCAAATAACTTGGTTAATACATTACATAACTCATTGCACCTATCACATAGCATATCTAATTAAGCCTATGTTGGCTTTCATTTTCATTCTATTTTAAATGAGTAATATATATATATATATATATATATATATCTCATAAAATTTAATTAATTTTATTTTATTAATAAAATTTTGTTTTATTAATTAAATTTTGTTTTTTAAAAAAAAAATTATTACCAAAATTCTCGATCATTACATTGTATAGAAGACAAACTTCAGTTGTTTAAAATTGAATGTGTTCTTCTAATGTTATATATTCATATATTTATAGTTATTTTCATGTGAATTAAATTAAAAAACCGATGCTTGAAACTTTGGGCATTGTTTTCCATGGATTGATCAGAGTAGCCGAGCAGATGTTATTATTCCAAGTATTTGGAAATTGGGATATATCACTGTATCTACACGGCATGACAAAGTTAATATTGATATAGATTCACTAATATAATTGGTTGTCATTGGATGGCAGGTACATTTACTGCTCTTTAGCTTGTGTTTATCTCAAATCTGATATTTTACCACATTCTGAGGTCAGTCGTTTATCATACATCTATTTTGAAAAGTTTTTTGCTTGAAATACAATTTATTTATACATGAAGTTTTAACTATGTTCCCACAGAGTATAACATACTACTGTTCTCCCCCGTTTTATTCCGGTTCCTCTTCTGATGAATTGCCATCCAAATGAAAAGGACAATGCAAATCAGTAAATGTCCTTTGATTTTCATACTCAGTCGATGCGATCTTTAAATGTTTGAGATCTCATCTTTCTTTAGAAAATCAATAAGGAAACCTTAAGACTAAAGGAATTTGAGGAACTTTGGCTATGAATTTAAGATCTTTTTCTACTTGGTGCAAGTCTGTGAGATGTATTGCTTTGCTATTTACTCATTGGTTTGAAGTCAAATATTCTTGAGAATATATGTACTTTTAGGGGCGGAGTCAGAAATTTCAATTGAAGCGCGCTAAAAATATTATAATGTTAAAATTGAGTGGACTATAAAAATAAATAAACACAACAAAAAATAAGAATTTTATATCTATAGTATGACATTTTAAGTCTATATTCAAAAGTACACAAAATGTACGACTTTGTGAAATGTCATATATCTAGTCAAGTATGACATAGATTTGTATAAAAATTATATATATATATATATATATATATATATATATATATATAGTAACATAACGAAGTGGTACCCTACGATTCTTAAGAGAATCAAAATCAACTACTATCAAATCTAAATTGATATCTTCAGCAAATTCCTTTTCAATGTTAAGAATCATACAATCTGCAAGAAAGTTATCATCCATCTTGTTTTGCAACATTGTTTTGACATGCTTCATAGCTGAAAATGCTTGTTCTGTCGTTGCCGTAGAAACCGGAAGAGTTAAGACAAGACGAATCAATCGATCAATCAGAGGATATATTTTGTTCTTATTTGTTTCAGCTAATCTTTCGCATAATTCAGAAATGGTAGGCATCTTTTGAAAAATCTGATGATGGGGGACATCAAGCTCATAATGTTGCAACTGGCTTCGCAAATTACGTATCTCATCCTCAATGAAATCTTCGGGATAAAATTTATGTGCAAGATTGCAAATATCATCAATTTTAAATGATTTGAAAGCATCCCTAGGATTCAAAGCTGAAGTAAGAATAAAGAGTTCCAGTGCCCCTTTAAAGAATCTCTACCCAACCTTCATGCATCAGACTACCACCGGTAGCTTGTAATAATTTTGACCTTAAACCGCATTTTATAAATATGTTACCGAAGTTCACAGGGGTAGAAGATCCATATTTATTCATTCAAGAATTTGAAGAAATTTGTGCTTTAATGAAAATTCAACAAATGTCTGAAGACTCAATTAGGTTAAGATTGATCACATTCACTCTAAAAGATAATTCTAAAAAGTGGTTATATAGCCTAGCGAATAATTCCATAACAACCTGGAAGAGATTTGTTGTTACATTTCTAAAAAAATATTTTTCAGATCACAAAACTTCCAAAATTAAGGCTACAATTCATCAATTTTGTCAACTTGAAAACGAGTTATTTTGAAAATATTTTAATAGATTTAAAAATTTGTTATCCCGGTGTCCACACCATGGAATTGAGAAATTGAGATTATGTCAAATTGCCAACAAAGGTTTAGATTTTTTCACTAAAATAATTTTAAAGTCAATGTGTCAAGGGGATTTTCTAAAAAATGATGGGGTTAAATGCAAATAAGTCCCATGAATTATAAGATTTTTGGACTTTGAGCCCCTTTTTTTTTGTCAATACAAACCGAGCCCCATACTATTTAAAAATTTGGATATTGAGCCCTTAAGTGCCACATGTGCGTTGACTGTCCACGTGGCACACGTGGTGCACATGTGGCACCGGTGATGTGTCATCTTCTTTGGATTTAATAAAAAAATGTGCTTCCCCCAAGATTTGAACTAATGACCTCAAATTTAAACTTTCAAACATTTAACCACTCAAGCAACATAAGTCTATTGTTTAGATTACTCAAGAAATAAATGATATTTTCATGTACCAGCCTACTATTATTATTATTATTAATTACCACCACCACCACCACTACCACCACCACCACTACTATTACTATTATTATTATTATTATTATTACTACTTCCGATTCTCATTCTCTCTCTAAATCTATATCTATCGAATCTGAATATACATATTCATTTCATCATATATAATCAACTAGATCTCTGTATCAAATTATCAGTCAGTTAGTTTTGTATCTAATTGATGGCTTCTCCTGGAACTCTGAATCAACTGGGTGGAGGACCCCCTTTTGATATGCACAAATTCTTCAACCCTCCCTCGCAAAACCCTGGTCCCGTCGGTCCCCAACCACAGAATTCATTCGTAGTCAACCCATCCCCGTCCCCCTTCCCTTCGTCCCCGTCCCCGTCCCCGTCGCCCTTCCCTCCGTTCCCATCATTTTCTCTTCATTTCTTTTTTGAATAAACACTATTACAATCCAGATCTGACCAGAGAATAACTGAGAAAGATGAATTAAACTAAAAATTAATGTTAAGATCTGCATATTTTGTGAGTTTTTAGGATTTTATTATCTATTTGGGGAATGAAATTGATGGTGTAATAGAGAATTATCGCGATGACGGGGCGGTGGCCTGAGATGGTAGTGTGGGGGACAGTGGCGTGGGGTGGTGGTGTGCGGCTATATGGTGGAATATAGGAGCCCAATGGTCGGCGATGAAGAAATATGGGTCACAGAGGGAGAGATGAAGATGAAAAATAATCAATAGACTTATAAAACTAATCAATACACTTATTATTATTATTATATTATTATTATTATTATTATTATTATTATTATTATTATTATTATTATTATTATTATTATTATTATTATTATCGTCATTATATATATTTTATACATTAGTTTTAAATAATTAATAATAAATAGTTTATTTTTAATGATTACTACTATTAAAAATAAAGAGTTTAAAAAAAATGAAAAGATAAATCTGGATAAGATAAGAACATTTTCAGATTATTATTATTATGTATAATATATAATCTATGTTTGGGTAAAATTATCACAAAAGTATTTGTGTCTTGTTGGTGTTAGTGTCCAAGTTTCAAGTGGGAGATTTTAAGTTCAAACCTTACTAGAAGCAATTTTTTTCACTTATTTGGTTGAACATGCCACGTCACCGGTGCCACATGTGCGTTGTGGCATCTGGGGGCTCAATATCTAAATTTTTAAATAGTATGGGGCTCGATTTGCATTGACAAAAAAAAAAGGCTCAAAGTCCAAAAACTCTAGAGTTCAGGGGACTTATTTGCATTTAACCCAAAAATGATGAGGAAAGGGCTTAGGAGTTTTTAGAAGAATAGAGCTCATCTAGGAGTGTTCATATAATTGATAATTCAATTGCTACTAAAGCTAAATTGGCTGGTGTACTTAAAAGACTTGAGGCTTTAGAAACAAGGGAGCCAGCAAATGTAAACCAACTTGAAGATTTTGATCAAGTCAATGCAATGTTTCAAAGACCTAGGAATTACCCATTTGCAACCACTTATAATTCAGGTTGGAGAAATCATCCTAATTTTGCATGGAACCAAGGAGCCTACCCGAATAACTCTTCAAATCAGGTCAACCAGTCTTTAAATCAATCCTTTCAACCTTACCAAAAGTCGAATCATGGTCCGTACAAAAATTCAAATTCAACAACTCAATATCCATAGTGTTTTCTAATGAAAGTGAGAAGAGACTTAACACGTTAGAGAAAAATATGAAAACTTTAATGAAATTTCAGATCCAAACTAACCAAGCTATATTTCGTTTCGAGATCCAATTGAGTCAATTGGCCACTATAGTTAGTGAAAGAGAGAAAGGTAGGTTCCCTAGCTAGCCCGAGACCATTTCCAATCCCTAATCAAATACTTGAAAACAACCAAGTCAATCATGTAAATTCTATAATCTCTTTAAGGTTTAGAAATCATTTTAACAATCATGCTAGCATTGATAATGAAGAAGAGAAAATTTTAATTGATGAATCTAATAATCCATCTTCAAAATCAGCCCAACCTGAAAAGCCCACAAACTCTGAGTCAGTAGGCCCATCTACTAAGCAATTGTTAAAGAATGATCAAACCACATCTTTTGAGTCAAATGAAAAAGTCTTTAAACCAAAAGCCCCATTTCCCCAAAGACTAATTTCAAACAAGCAGTCAGCCCAGCTAGACAAGTTTTTAGAAGTGTTCAAACAAAAAAATTAATATTCCTTTTCTAGATGTCATTCAACAAGTTCCCTCATATGCTAAATGTCTAAAAGATTTGTGCACACACAAAAGAACTACTGATGTTCCTAATAAAGCTTTTATAACGGCTCATGTTAGTTCTATCCTGTCATGCCAAGTTGATCCCCGTGAAGTATAAAAACCCCGATAGTCCTATTATTTCATGTATCGTAGGCGACACCTTAATTGAAAAAGCTTTGCTTGATTTAGGAGCGAGTGTTAACCTTTTACCATTTTCTGTGTACCAAACCTTGGGCTTAGGGGAATTGAAACAAACAAGAGTCGCACTCCAATTAGCTGACCGTTCCATCAAAGTGTCAAAGGTAATAGTTGAAGATGTAGTCATTAAGGTTGGTGATTTTGTATTCCTTATCGATTTTGTTTTTCTTGAAACCCAACATGTTATCAACCTCAACGGTCAAATCCCTATCATTTTAGTTAGATCATTTCTAGCAACCTCTAATGCGTTAATCAATTGTAGAAATGGACTAATGAAATTGACATTTGAAAACATGACAATTGACTTAAATGTGTTTAATGTGGGAAAGGAACCTAGTGATTTTTTTGACCAGCCAGTTGAAGCAAACATGATCCAAGAATTGTCTATAACCCAAGAAATGAACGAAAATAAACTTATGATTTTGGATGATCCAATAGACTTTTTCTTAAATCACCTTGATCAAAATTGGGATGAGTCTGAATATTTAGATAAGGTTAATGAGTTGTTGAGATCTACTACACATGAGTCAACAAAATTAGAACATACATTTGAACCAATTCTTCCAAACTTAAAAAATATAAGTAAAAGTTTTCTTGAAGTCGATTCTAAGCATAACTGTGATGAAAATTTTGATTATTTTCAATTTTTAAGACTACCTGAAAATCATGAAAAGCTCACACACACTTGCCTTTTTGCATCACTCTTTTACTATCACATGCATTTTAGGATTTATGAAATTTGTAGATATGTGCATTTGTTTTCTTTCTCACCACATTTTCTTACAGCATTATACCCCACCATATGAGGTACAATTCTTTTATTTATTTGTTCTCTATTATTCATTTGGGTTAAATGCATGGTTGACCCCCGAACTCTTAGGTTTTTCGATTTTGAGTCATTTACTTTCAGTCAACACAAATTAAGCCCAAAACTTTTTAAAAACTTGGATATTGAACCCCAGGTGCCACATGTGCATTGACTGCCCATGTGGCGCACATGTGGCACCGGTGACATGGCAGTTTATTGAAATAAAGGAAAAATATTGTTTCTAGCAAGATTTGAACCCAAAATCAACCATTTGAAACTTGAACACTAAGACCAACAAGGCACAGAGAGTTTTGTAATAATTTCACCCAAACATATATTATATATTATACATAATAATAATAATAATAATCTGAAAAACAAGCCAATTCGCGAAGCTGCTTGTTACAATTACCGAATTATTATTATTATTATTATTATTATTATTATTATTATTATTATTATTATTATTATTATTATTATTATTATTATTATTATTATTACTATTATTATTATTACTATTATTATTATTATTATTATCGTCATTATTATTATTATTATTATTATTATTATTATTATTATTGTTATTATTGTTATTACTACTACTACTACTACTACTACTACTACTACTACTATTACTATTACTATTACTATTACTATTACTATTACTATTATTATTATTATTATTATTATTATTATTATTATTATTATTATTATTATTATTATTATTATTATTATTATTATTATTATTATTACTACTACTACTACTACTACTACTACTACTACTACTACTACTAATACTACTACTACTACTACTACTACTACTACTACTACTATTATTATTATTATTATTATTATTATTATTATTATTATCATCATCATCATCATCATCATCATCATCATCATCATCATCATCATCATCATCATCATCATCATCATCATCATCATCATCATCATCATCATCATCATCATCATCATTATTATTATTATTATTATTATTATTATTATTATTATTATTATTATTATTATTGTAATGACCACGAATTTCATTATACATTGTAATTATAATTAATATATAATTAGCAATGAATTTAAAAAAATTTGGATTAATAAATTGTGCATTAAATAATTAAATAGATGTACTTGTATGTGCGTATATTTAATTAAAGAATTAAAGCAAGGGTATAATTAATTAAAGCAAATCTAATTGGATTATATTTTTAATCAAAATAAGTTGATAAACTAGGTCCAAGATATTAACCTAGTAGCCCATGTAATTAATTTAATTACTAGCCTATATAATTAATTAAACAAACACAATGCTTATTTTAATTAAAGGTAACATAGTTATTTAAATGCTAGCCCAATGTGATAATTAAATTGAGCCCAAACCAATTCAATGGATGAGCCCATTATATTTAATCCTAGAGTCCAAAGTGGAGCCCAATAGGAAGTCAAAATTGGTCAAAATTGTTACATATATGAATATACATATATAGATATATATATGTATAATTAAAGTAGAAAAATTAAAGGAAAAATGGCTAGGAAAATCTCATTTTTGCTTATTTTTATGAGGGTCCCACTTGGATTGCTTGATTTGCTAGATTGCTTCTCTTACACACTAGATCAAAGTTGGCCAACAACTATAGTCAATCAACTAGTCAATCACCATGTCAATCCATCAAATAGTAAGCTTGATTAGCCTTTAATTTCACCAATATTGGTGAATTAGGAAGCTTAATGGTGTGTTAGTAGATGGCTATAAAAGGAACACTCCACACTTGTTCTATGTTTGTTAGTTCATTTGAAGTTTGCTAGAAAGAAAAATAGAGAGCATTTGAGAGTGTAGAAAAATATTTTGAGAGCAAAATTATCAAGAGAAGGAGTTCTTGGTTCATGTCATCTTCTTTCACCACCTATTTTGGAAGAAAAAAGAAGATAGTCATTAAATCAAGGTAATGGTTATTCTAAATCTAATTTTTTGTTTTAAATTAAATAAACTAACATGCGTGTATAAATATGTTAATATAGTTAATAATGTGTAGTGGTAATATTTATGTCATGCTTGAGTTAATATGCTTGGTTTGTATTTTGGTATCATTTATATGTTAAAAACATGTGTTTAATAGTGTGTAAACAAGTTTTGGAATTTATGTCTAAAAATATTTTTATAAAACTTAGGTTTGATGTTCTAATATTATAGAACATTAAAGCATGAGAAAAACAAAGTTTGAATCACTCAAAATGGAGTTATATACAAAAAGTTATGATTTTTGGTAGTTTATGTGATGTAAAAAATTTTATAAAAAAAAGAATGATATTAAATCATGAAAAATTAAATTTTCATGTTATAAATTGATATTAAGTGATTGGTAATTTTTTTGGATTTTTATTGAGGATTTAGAGCTTACTTGATGGTATATTTTTATTAAAAATGGGTATTGCCGGAACACTGTTCACATTCTGCGAAGAAAAAAAAATTAAAGGGTTTCCGCGCAATGCGCGCAGCACTGTTCACCGAAAATGTGGAGACAAAATGGCGTTGTTTCATATAAAGAAAAAGTCAATCCGCGCGTACGCGCGGAAGCCATCAACAGTGTCTCCAAAACGGCACCATTTTGGTCCTGCTTCAGCTTAACGCGCGCAATGCGCGAGCACCAGTTTTCGCAAAATTACCAAACTGCCCCTCCGTGTTTTTTTTTGACGAAATTACTATTTTGCGCTCGGATCAGTTTTCAACTTAATTACAGAATTGTCATCGGTCCGGTTTTTCAACTTATTTATAAGTTTGTCATTCTGCATATTTTTAATTAATTTAAATATTTGAAAATTAATTTAAAATTATAATAAAATTAATAATAATACAAAAATAATATTGGGGAGGATATTTTTCATTAAGTTTAATATTTAAATATTTTAAATATTAATCTAGTTAGCTAAATCATGGTTAAATGAAATAAATTTATTATTTATTATTTAAAATGCTAATAATAAATAAAGTTAATAAATTAGCAAATTATTATTTAATTCCTATTAAATAATAATTAAAGAGATATAAAAATTTATAAATTAATTATTTAATATTTAAATATTATTAAATAATAAATAAGGATAATTAAGTAATTAATTATTATTTAATTAGCATTAAATAACGATTCATGGAAATTAAGTTATTAGAGTAATAATTTATTATTTAATTTAAATAATAAATAAATATGTATTGATTATTATTTAACCTTAAATAATAATTAAAAATAATTAAATAGTTAATTATTATTTAATTGGCATTAAATAATAATTAAAGAGGATTAAAATTAGTAAACTGTTATTTAATTTCCTTAAATTAAATAATAAGTGAGGTTAATTAATTAATTAATTATTAGTTGATTAATATTAAATTAAAGAAGGTTAAAATTAAATCAATAATTATTTATTATTTACTTATTATTAAATAATAAGTAAGTACAATTAGTTATTATTTATTTTAAATAATAACTAGAGTTAATTAATTAATTTCTATTTAACCAAGATTAAATAGTAATTAAATAGAGATTGAGTTAATAAAATAAATCAAATTTAATTATGCTTTAATTAAACAATTGTAATAAGTTGTTTAAGGGTTTAATAAGTGTCCAACACTTAAGAAAAATATTTCTAACTTATTAAATTATTAACCTAATATGATTGAGGGTCTATAAGGTTAATAATATTGTTTTGACTAATGTAATTTATGTGTTAGTACTTATGTGATAAATAAGTTCATTAGTAAGCGTATAGTTATGCAAATACGCCGTACTAATTATTAGACCAACTTTATTAATTTTAGGTCTTTCAAAGCAAGTTAGTTAAAACTAGACATTTATTGTAGCTGAGCAGACAGGCAAGTTCTCTAACCCTACTCAATTATTATTGAACAAGTTTCTATACTTGTATTTATTGTCAGAGCTTGAAGTGGTTTAATTATTTAAAATTATCCCCACATCCTTATTGTTTATAAAATCGCACTTGGTGCATTTGAAGCTTATTAGTTCTTGATTCATGAACTGTATTAAAAATGTCTAAAGCTAATAGTTTAGCTAGACATTGCGTTTATAAATTCAATAACATGAATACTTTTAAAAGCTTATCAAAACCATTGTTGGGTGCGGATTTCTTATATTAAGTCTGAGAATTGAACAACCCTAAATTAGGGAATTTTGTGTCGGAAAACCGACTTTGGCGCCGGTGACTAAATGTAATGCATATACAGCGGGTTGAATATGCTAATCCCCTTGAAAACCAAACAACTCAAAGGGTCAGAGGAAAACTCTATTATACCGTCGTTAGTTCAGGGTCCTTAGTGACCGCTCAACATTTTAAGATTCAAATCTTCTGTTTATTAAAAATTTGAATCCTGTTTCATTCACAATTGTTATATCTATTGTTGAATCATTGATGATATTTCTCATTCATTCATGATATATTAAATCTCTATGATTGTTCTAAACTTGCTGAGCAAACTAGTTACTCATTCTTGCTATATCATGAACCATTTTTCAGATAAACCTGATTGCACAAAGAAGGATAAGGGAAAAGGAAAAACCAGAGATTAAGTTAGCTTATGCGTGCTAACTAGCTATTTAAATGTGTATTTACTGTTGAATAACATTTTTTAATTCCTTATGATAGGAACTGTTTTTATGTTAAGCTTGATATGGTATTGTAACCTTTTGAAGGGAACCAATATGTATTATTCCGCGATATTTAAATGCAATGTATGTATTTAATTGTTGGTAATGTGTTGAATAGTGAGAACCAAACTCGAGGTTATGGAACCCGGATTTGGGGTCGTCACAATTATTATTATTATTATTATTATTATTATTATTATTATTATTATTATTATTATTATTATTATTATTATTATTATTATTATTATTATCATGTCATTTCTATTATTATTAATTGTGTGCATCAATGAAATCAACTTCCAAATGAATCACAATCACGTTCGGCGTATGCACTATACTCCATGTGGGGGTACGATCGTCTTTTGTTAAAGGGTGCTAGAGACATTTGATTTAGATAATATGATCAATTTATTGGGTTAAATTTTTAACTAACTAAATGGTGCTCAAGTGGTTCTAACTTTATACTTTCAAACATAAGGTCACAGGTTCGAGTGGTAAGGGCAGCATTTTTTTCACTGATTAAGGCTGAAGGCACCATGTCAGATGTGCCACGTGTGCGGTCAACGCACATGTGGCACACTTGGGTTCAATATCCAAGTTTTTAAAATGTTTTGGGCTCAATTTGCGTTGACTGAAAGTAAATGGCTAAAAATTCAAAAACGCAAGAGTTCAGGGGTCTACGGTGCATTTAACCTTTATTCATTTGTATACATTGAGGACAATGAATGATTTAGGTATAGGGGGTGTAATGTCCGCAAAATTTTAAATTTCATTATAAATAAATTATGAATTTATTTATTAATGTAATGAATATTCTATGAACTAATTTAAATCTTGATGAGATTAAATTAGTAAATTAATAATATGTTTGGATTAAATTAAAGGGAGTCCAACTAATGGGATAATTGAATTAGGGGACTAATCTAAGAATATTAATATCAATAAATTGATAAGATCTTAGATTAATTAAATATTCATTTAAATGGAATATAACAAGTCCAATTGGATTATGTAAATTAATTAATAAAATTATTAATTAATGGTATTTGGGTATTTTAAAATTTAAGTGGCCTAATTAAATTCCAAGGAATTTAATTTGGGCAACCTAAAGCTTAGTTGCAATATAAGTAACAATTGGGTCATCAATGGTTTAATAAACAAAATAAATAGCAGCCCAACCCAAGGGTAATGACATAACCCGGTGGAAAAGCAAGAGTGCCACTCATTTACGGACAAAACCTCCATGAAACAGAGCAAGCTCAGTGCAAGGCTCAAGAAATTAAATTTTTGCTAAAGAAATGAGAGACAAGTCAGGGATAGGGGAGGCTATAGGGTCCAACTCCTCAGAGTTTGTCTAAGGCTGAGAGAGTATTGTATAACCTCATTCATTCCCTCATTTCTCCTTCCCGTTCATTTAGGCTAAGAGAGAGAAAACAGAGATGTAAGAAACCGAGCAAAACAGTGAAAAAAAGAAAAATATCAAAGAAAGTTTTTGAGGGTTTGATCTAGGAGTTTCAAGGAAGGTTATTGGATGCCCTCAGGCTTTTTTACTTACTTCGGGAAGAAGAGAAGGTCAACCATTAGATCACAAAGGTAGTTCACATCTCAAAGTTTCAGTTTTATGCTTCCATGGTCATGCTTTGTGCTTTATATGGTAGGAAGCTAGATTAAGTGCTCTAAGTGATCATATTCATGCTAGAGTAGTAAATGTATGTTTCAATAAGCTTATCATGTGTTATTATGCACATCTATATGGTTAAGATTGAAAGAATGCATAAAACCACCTATTTCGAAAAAACTATGTGAGTTAGTGTAGTTTAAGGCCTTATATCTCTAAGTTATTCAACTTGTTTGGGATGGTTATTATTTTTCCTTGACAGACCTATGAGTTTAGATGAAAACCCAATTTGGATCACCAAAAGTTATGGTGTATACATTTAGTTATGATTTTTCTACCAAAACAATCCATTTTATAGCACTGTTGAGAGTAGCTTGATAATTTCCGTATATAATGCTTCTGCATTTTTTTTTGAAAAATACTATGGGGTAGAGGACCAAGTTATGAGTCCATAGGATCCGACCGTGCATGATTTTGAGGTGTATAACTCATTCTAAAAATGTTTGAACCAAAGTACATTCGGATGCACTAAAAAGCAGAAAACCAGGAAAACTCCTGTTTAAATCATTGACTCTACGACCTCACTCTACGAACTCACTCTACGACCTCACTCTACGACCCTCGCTCTACGACCTCACTCTATGACCCTCACTCTACGACTGGGAGCTCTACGACCAAACGATATAGGTGCAATATAATGCCAGTAGCGAACAGTGAATAGTAAACTAAAATAGTTAATTATTTATTAAATAATAAATAAAGATGCTTAAGTAATTAATTATTATGTCAAATAATAATTAAAGAAGAATTAAATAAACTAATTATTTATTATTTAATTAGATGTAAATAATAAATAAAGATAATTAATCATTATTTAACTAATATTAAATGATGATTAAAAGAGATATAAAGGTAATTAATTAATTATTATTTAACTAACATTAAATAATAATTTAAGAGTGGTTAAAGTTAATAAAGCGATTATTTATTATTTAATTGGGATTAAATAATAATTAAAGGTAATTAAACGTTGTTTAAATATCAAATACTGATTAAAGAGTAATAAAAGTAATTAATTAATTATTATTTGATGAAATAATAATTAAAGAAAGATAAGATAAAATAAAGTAATTGCCTATTATTTAACTTATAATAGGTAAGGATAATTAACAAATTTTTATTTAATTAATAATAATTAAAGAGCAGTAGAGGTAACTAATTAATTATTATTTAGCTAATATTAAATAATAATTAAAGAAAATTGAAATTAATTAGTTAATTATTTATTATTCTATTAAATAATAAATAAGGTCATTAATAATAATTAACTATTATTGAATAGTTAAGGTTATTAAGTAATTATTTATTATTAAATGATAAATAAGATAGTCAAGGAAAATTGTTTGCTAATTAAATTATTAATGAGAATAACTAAATAATTATGATAAATTGTTTAGGGGTTTAAATAATATGAGATAATTAAATCATTAACCTTAGTTCGGTGAATATTTCATTGAGGTTATATGATGTGAAATTGTATGATAATCCAAGGTGATTATGTGTTAGTGATCTTAAATACTTAAACGAAATGATTATGTAGTATGCTAATTGTTAGGCCAATATTTTCAATATTAGGTTTTCAAGAGGAGTTTAAATTAAGCGAAGTAGACGTAATTCGCGCACCAGGCAAGTTCCTTAACCTTACACAACTCTATATTGTGCAAGTTTTTGAATTATATTTATTGCAAGTTCCCTAACTCAAACTCGAGTTATACTTTCAAATTATATTCCAGGTGGTTTAATTATTGCAAAATTATTCCACATCGATATTATCCTTGACATTCGCACATAGTGCATGTTGGATTCAAGTTCTATTATCGAACTGTCATGTAGTTAAAAGTTCTTGCATTCACGAACTGTTTAAGAAATAAATAGTCTATGCTAATTGATTCAGCTAGATGTTGAATATTAATATAAAAGACATCCAAATTAGTAGTTAGTAAGGATTTCTTGTACTGAGTGAACAAACTCCAAAATTGGGAGAGATATAAGTGACGGTCACCCGATACAGTCAAAGTTTAATATTATGCATACACATGGTGTACAAGAGGCTGATCCCCTCAGGTACGATTGACGGTTATAAAAGGGTCAGTCAAATGACTGATGTTGCCTTGGCGTTCATGGTCTATTGGACCACTCAGTAGTCAATAATCAAGTCTTCATTATTTCATCTAAAGTCTTGATTACATTGTTCAGTTATTAATCAACTCTTCATAAATTCATTTGAATATTGATTATGTTAATCAGTTTTATCATTGAGCCTACATTATTAAATCAACTCGATTATTACTTTGATTCATTCATGATATATTATATTGTTCATTTAAAACTTGTTGAGCAAGCTAGTTGCTCACCCTTGCTATATCATGAAAACATTTGCAGTCGAACCTGAAGGCTCGGGTAAGGATAAAGGCAAAGGAAATATGAAATCTTAGTTAAGCTGGATAGTTGTTTGCTTGTTTCACATTTTGTTGTATATATGTGATATGATGTAACACAAACCTTTTGTAACCTTTTGGTAGTTTGTGATATATTTAGTAAAGGTTGTAGACCTTGGGACTAGAAAACTTTTGTAATAAACAACATATGTTTATTTATATTTTCTGCATTAGTATTAAATGTTGTTTAACAGATATTAGATGTATTTTTTCGTGAGCACTGAATTCGAGGTATTGGTACCTGAATTTGGGAGTGTCACAGGGGGGGGAATTTAACATTTTTATTTATGTATTGCATTTTTTGTGATTAGCATTTTATTTTATTTTTAGGAATCTAATTCATTTTACATTAAAAAAAACTAAAAAATTAAAATTTTAAAAATTTATGTGACTTTTTATGAGTTGGATTAATTCTAATAAGTTTATGTGGAGAAAAAAACTTTGAATAGGATTAAAAGATTTAGAACTCTTGAACCTTTGATAAGATACAAAGTCCTAGTTTAAAATGTCACCTTGAATAAAATAAAAATTCATATGCATTTTTGCACTTTACATTCGCACTACTTCTTAGTTATGGGGTATAAACTATGAGTCAAGTAATTTCAAGAAAAAAATTGGAAGGAAAAAAATAATAATGTAGCGAAATGGAGCGTAAAACACACTCGTTGTAAAAAAAAATAGGAAAAAAATCAACGAGACGGAGCGTAAAACACACTCGTTTTAAGAAAAGAAAAAAAAGAGTTGAAAAATAATAAATATTGCTTCAATGTCCATTGAATAAAAGAAAAATCACACTGAAAAGTATGATAGATATAAGTAACTTGACTAGTATGATTTTTTGTGGCCTTTGTTACACGAATTAGTAAACCCTTATAAGTGGCTTTACACCTAGTGCCCTAAAGTCAACTGGTTTAAGAGTCATTGGTCAAACGCTCGTTACATGGGTAACTCTGAAAAGCCTAAGAAAAATAGACATTGCACAAATCAAGAATAAAAAAATAGAAAAAGAAAAAATTGAGTTTGCTTGATTTTCACGGTAAAAGTCTCTACTAAGAGTTACATCACATGCACATACATACATCACATTGAATTAATTTTATAAAGCATGCTATTTAGAATGAAGATGAAGTATTTTTGATAAGGTGAAAGTGTAATTTTGAATTTGATCTTATTTATGTGTAATGCCCATATTTGCACTTAGTTGTTTTAATTTTGTTTTCCTTTATTATGAATTCTATGGCTAGCTAAATTTCTAATACCTAGGATGAAGATGAAGCTAAATATTTGTGACGACCCCAAATCCGGGTTACTTTAACCTCGGATCCGGTTCAACACAAGTACTACCTTTTCCTTATTGTTCATGAATTACAACAATATTATAATTGCTAAATAATCATTTATTTGCAATTTCACAACATCTCTTTCTATTCCAGAATCGAAATCTTTATACATTCCTAGTATGTCTCAATATCATACATGATACGACATTCTATTACAATCAATTTGAGTATCTAAGACTCATAATACATACCAACTAAAGTCTTATACTACACAATCATTTACCTGTCCAATTCGGACTGATATTTACAGTGGTCGTGCTAGACCTTCAATGAATGTAATATGTATTCCTGTTTCTTGATCTTTATCAAGACTTCAAATACTTGTACTATCTAAAAATGTTGATTTAAGCAAGAGTGAGCACGACGGCTCAACAAGTTTAACAGTTACACATAACACATTACATGCTTCACATATACTCTGCAATTTATACTTACATCATACTTTTCATGCATTTCAGTTTATGTCATACTGCTCATGCATCACATATAACATCTAGCAATTCATGCTTTATATTTATACATAATCTACATGTAATCATACCTCATGCATATCACAATTATCATCAACATCTTTCTATTAACAATTTAATATCACATCAAAGCATGTTAAGGCACATAGGAGCAAGTTCTGAAAAACTTGCCTGGCAGCTTCTACCATCTACGCTTATTTGCGTCTCTTGTTCAACCTACAATTTATATATAGAATTGACATAAGCATTAGCTACCAGGACTATTAATTAGTCTTAACTTAAGACATTAACTTCAAATTATTAACTCTTTAGTTGTCCGACAATTGAACATATACGTTCCGGACAAAAACTCTAGCCCAATTCTAGTTTGGACATGTCGGGTACACTTAACCAACTTACACATTCGCTACACATGCTTCGTACGACCCATTTTTAATAAGCTGTCTAAATTAGTCACAAATGGACTATTTACCTTGGTTTAATTCAATTAAACTTTCTTCTTTTACATAACTTAATGATTTGGACATTTAATAATGTATCAAATACCTCAAAATATTATCTACCTTTGATAATATACCACCAAGTTCAAATATTATTAACCATTTAATAATATTTTAATCTCATATTAATATTATTAATCATTTAATAATATTTTAATCATTTATTAATACTATTAACCATTTAATAATATTTTAATCACTTACTAATATTATTAACCATTTAATAATATTTCAATCACTTAGAAATATTATTGTCCATTTAATAATATTTTAATCACTTATTAATATTATTAATCATTTAATAATATTTAAATCACTTGTTAATATTATTAACAATTTAATAATATTTTAATCACTTGTTAATATTATTAACCATTTAATAATATTTTAATCACTTATTAATATTATTAACAATTTAATAATATTTTAATCACTTATTAATATTATTAACAATTTAATAATATTTAAATCACTTCTTAATATTATTAACAATTTAATAATATTTTAATCACTTGTTAATATTATTAACCATTTAATAATATTTTAATCACTTATTAATATTATTAACCATTTAATAATATTTTAATCACATATTAATATTATTAACCATTTAATAATATTTTACTCACATATTAATATTATTAACCATTTAATAATATTTTAATCACTTATTAATATTATTATCCATTTAATAATATTTTAATCCCTTATTAATATTATTAACTATTTAATAATATTTTAATCATCTACTAATGTCATTAATTATTTGATAACATTTTTATCATATACCAAAGTTATTACACATTTAATAACCTTTTAATCTTATAATAATATTATTCATCATTTGATAATATTTTAATATTCTTCAAACATTACCAATAGTTAACTTTTTAATTGTGTTAACTTTAGTCTTTATTTTATACATTTAGATACCATTAAGTCACTAATAAACTTTACATATATGGTTTAGTATTGAAACACATTCATTTTACATGTATTTCAACTTAAATTTTCATTAAAAACTCATCCCGGACCGACCCGACCCGACCCGACCCGGACTGACCCGACCCGACCCGGACCACTAAAACTGGTCACTGGCAGAATGTTTCACCGCTGCGGCGGTGGTTTTCACCGCTGCGGCGGTGGTACATAATTTCCGAAACCCTAGTTTGGGGACTGCCCGACCCTCCGACGCTCCGACAGCCATAACTTCCTCATACGGAAACATTTTGGGGTGATTCTTGAGTCCATTCTCATCAGAATTTCCCCCTCTACAATTTCTCTTTGTATCACAAATCCAAATTCCAAACGGAACTGGACTAAAAACGGCTCACAATGATAAAGTGAAAACTAACTTCACAAATCGTTGGTTCTATAGGTTCAAACTTGAATAATATGAACTCTACACATCCAAATGACACCAACTAAGTGTTGTTGTCTTTCTAACTTCTTGTTTTACAATATTTCATGGTTTGATCACATTTTTAAAAACGTTTGACACGAAATTTAAAGATCGAACCCCTTAGGGTTTTACCGGTAAATCGCAATATGGAATTTTCTTCCATTTATTTGCATACCACACATACCAATACTTGTTTTAAACATACTAAACCATGAATCTACCTATATATCATAGATTTAGACTTCTAGAGCATCAAAATAACTTTTGATCGGTTAAAAATACATTTTAACCGTTTAAAACTTATATAGACTACAAAAATGAACTTAGGAAGGTTAAGAATACTTTTTAACCTCTTAGACATGGATGCTCTTCTTCCTCTTGATATGGACTTACTAAGGACTCCTCCTTGACTATTCTCTAGCATTTTTCCATGGTGGATCATCAATCTCCCAAAGGTTTGCTTGTTTTTCTCTAGAATACTCTCTCTTTTCTCTCTAGCATTTCTAGCAAATGAACTAACCAACATAGCAAGAGAGTGGAGTACTCTATTTATAGTAGTTTGGTAATCCTTCATTAACTTTCCTAATTGGCTAGCATTGGTCAATTTAGTGCTAATTAGGATTACTATTTGATGGATTGATTGGTTGAATGACTTGTTGATTGACATGAGTGGTTGCAACAACTACAACCTTGAGTACAAGTAAAGCAACATGAGAAATCAAGCTACCTCCACGTGGGTCCCATAAATCTCAGCAAAATGGGATTTAATCCCCCATTTTTGCTTTATTTTTATAGCTTAAATATACATATATACATCTATATATATATATACTTATATATATAAATGTTGACCAATTTTGACTATTATTTGGGCTCCACAATGGACTTATGAATTAAATCTATTGGGCTCATCATTTAATTTGTTTGGGCTCAATTTATTTGTTACATTGGGCTAACTTTAAATACCCTATGTTACATTTAATTAAAACAAGCATTGGGCTTGATTAATTATAACTTGAATCAATGTTAAATTAATTACAAGAACTACTAGGTTAATTTATTAGACCTAGTTCAAAACCTCATTTGGACTTATAATATAATCCAATTAGCTCACACTAATCTAATTACATAATCCCATTAGACTTGCTATCTATAAGTCTATTGGACCTCTAATTGAGTTAGTTTATAAAACACTAACACTTAACATAGCTTGGGTTTAATTTATTAAAACCCTAATAATGCTCATACATACAAGCATTTCAATTTGAATTAAATAACTTATTAATTTTCAAACATTCTGCTCCACCGCTGCGGCGGTGATTACTACCGCTGCGGCGGTGATTACTACCGCTGCGGCGGTAGTTCAAATTTTACTTTCCAGAGAGTTTCACCGCTGCGGCGGTGAAACCTACCGCTGCGGACCGCCGCGGCGGTAGTGCTAATTTTCAAAATTCTAAAACACATTAATACAAGTACTTTGACTTGATTAAATTTACTATCTTTTATCATCAACTTGGGTTTATAATTTAATTACCCATACCCATGTAGTTATTCCTACATTGGGTTACTCAATTAACTTATCCATCTTCATACAAGTATTCCCATATTGGGCTAACACATATAATTCTTTTGGGCTAGTCCACTAGTAGTAATTAAATTACCTGGACTCTCCATGAGGCTTTAATCCATAATTTATTTGGACCTCTCTATAATTACCAACAAGACTTACAATAATTAACATATTGGGCTTGTTTTAATTTCACTTTGGAATTCTATACATAAACTTATCAATTAAGTTAATTACTTAACTAAACACTTCACATTATTGTCATCCTAGACAATCATCCTAGCTTTTTCACAACTTCAACTCATAACTAATATAATTAACCTAAGTAATTATATTTCACGACTTTTCTTCTTGCTTTTTAATTAAACTAATTAATTTATTAGCTTAATTGAGTATTAACTTACTCATCCTCTTATTTGGCTAACAAGCTCACTTTAGGTATATACATATATATATTCACCTTCACTTTTTGTAATATTCTGAATTCTTCTAAGTCTGTAATTAAATATTATGTGATTAATTTTGTGCAATTAAATTAAGCAAATGAATGTAAGTATATGTGTCAAACAATATTTCTTTATATGGTGAAATATATAATATGATGGATTATACAAAAATTATATGAATACAATACGAGTATTACACAAGGTGTAATATGAGAAATGATACAATGTATGTTTATGTATTAATAAAATGTATGATACATAATATAGTATGGTATATATATAATTGTGTACTAATAAAAACATGACCAATATATGTATACAGTTATGCATGTATTCACCTGCCTAGTTTCTTATTAAAACCACCTATCAACCTGGTTAATGCATATATATAATAGGTAAAGAATCAAAACTTGCAAGTATAGTATATTATTTATTTGGACATGAGAATTGGGACAAAGGAATGGAAAGGCCGAGAGTCTTGCACAAAAAAATAAGAAGGGGGACCCACGGGTTGCATGCATGCATAATCATATGCTCATTTGTTTGTTTAACCAATATGTATATATTCCATGCATATATGGGACTTGTTTTATTTATCCACTTATATTAGTAAGTTATCTTACATGAATATAGATTACATAAGTCACCAAGTGGAATGATGCCCGCTGGACAAAAACATGTACTCATATGCATTTATAAATATATATATATATATATATATATATATGCTTGTTTTAATTTTAAGGTGTGTTGGCGCCAATGAAAGGAGGAGTTGTGGCCCTACCATGGCATAGCCTTATTATTGCTAAATTACTTATAGCCATGACTTGTAGCAATGACTCAACCCATGTAATTAATGCATTGGAATGATTCACTCTAGGAAGTATCCAGACATAGCAGGGGAGAAGAATTTCCTATATGTGTATATATTCCATATATATTTGGTTTGTCTTAAATAATAAATAACCCCAATGAGTCACTAAAATCAATTAATACACCTAATGACTAAATCAATTGCAAGGAAATGTTATACCCGGTAGTTTAATTGCTACATGGCATGTTGGCATTATTTTAATGGAACATGTATCACTCTAGTTGTTTCTAGCCTTACAGCTAAAATTTTCTAGACTCATGACTTAAGATATGTATCATCAAGTTCATTTTATAAAAAAACCATAATTCACATATAAATTTAATTGAAATACTAACTCACAAATACAAGCATACTTGTTGCATAAAATCTTCCACGGGCAAATTATAATATTAAATATGTTAGTAGACTTGTGCTTTAGAATATTAGATAATGACTCATGCTAATGAGTCACCATTTTAATTAAAGCTCCAAGTTGATTACAATTGCAAGTGTATTCCTGTTGGTTGCATGGAATATTCTACCGTTAATTATATCCCTAGAAATGCTAAATAGCCTTGTGAATTAAAGTGATAGAATGGTGATTTGTTGCATGACTCACCAAAATCATCATGAACATGGCCAAAATTTACCCAACCTGTACTAACACTATAAATAGCCGCATGGATCGTTCTCATTTTCATCAAACACACAAGTTACTTATAAAGTATTAAGAGAGTGACAGTAGAGTGAAAATAAGAAGTTGGAAAATACTGCGTTTAGAAAAGCAAGCACTCCGAAGGTATACAATTTTATGCGTTCAAATATTATATTTACTCATAAAATTACTAAAAGTTAATATTTATTAATATGTTAGTTTGTATGTTGTAGTTAAATTTTATTGTGTATGCTAGACTAATAAATTAATATAGTAATTTTGAAGATATGCTATAGAAGAATAATGTCCCTGTTAGTAAAAGTTTTATAGACATTATAGCGAAACAAAAATAGATAAATTAATGGATATATTTAAATTATAATTAATTAATCACTATGACCGAATGTAGGTCATACAAGGATTAAATTATAAACTGTGAAAGACATCAGGCAAGTTTTCTTTTAAATTATTGCGAATTCTTTTTATATACTTAATTACTTGAAATTCGAGTATTCGTTGATAATTATGAAATATTTTATTAGAAATGAATTAATGCTAATTGTTCCGGCTTAATTCAAGAAATGATCTATTGTTCATGAAATATTGATTTGTTATAATTATTTATCAAACCAAATTGCTTTGGAGCGATATCTGTATATTAGTAACTGAGATGAACAACCCTTATTCATTGGGGAATAAATGATGTGTCGGGTAACTGACACGCACTGTTGATACGTTTTGTAGTCAGTGTAGCAGATATTATGCATAATATGGGATATTACTAGGCTGATCCCCTATAAATATCCAGGCATGGTTCTGAGGTCTTAACGACCAATGAACACTACTAGTTCATGGTTTGACAAACCACTCAGTTTACTATTATTGATATGTATCATTTCTTTAAAATCATAAATCTTTCATATGTTACCTGTTAAACTTGCTGAGCAATTTTATGCTCACCCTTGCATATAATATCCATTTTTCAGCTAAAGAGGAAATTCCTGAAGGTTCTGAGGAAAAAGGAAAAGCAAAGAAGCATGTATAGAATAAAAATCATAACTGTTTTACTATGTGTAATGGCTGTTATGTATTAAGAACAAGATACTGGGGTTTTGTAATTCAAATTAATATATCAATGATATTGTATAAATTATTATCACATACTGTTTCATGTCTTTAAATTAAATAGATGTTTTGACCTTAATTTCATTATGAGTGAATCTGTATATCTGGGTGAGGGTATTTGGCAAATTGAAAGTTCTGTCTAAGAAAAGAGGTTAGGTCATCTAATTGCGCGCCGGTAAAGTTCATCTTTATCGGAAAGCCCCCTCTGATCTGGGAACTATCTCTTTTGCTGATACTGTGAATTTCAGATGTAGAGAAGTTACAAAATAATGGAATATTTATCCTTAGAATGATGATACGTGAGTACCAAATCCAATGTAATATATACACGGATTTGGGGACGTCACAAGTTGGTATCAGAGCTATAGGTTATAGCTCTACGGTAGAAAATACCTTAGGATATAACCTTGAGAAAAGTAAAAGTTTTAAATAAAATAAAAGATAAAACACAGAAAATTATATGTAAGATAAATATGGGGTATACACGTTATTTTATAAGACATTAGTTATACTAAGCAAAGTTAAAATTTTCTTTTGTAGGATGTCTGGAGTACCCGGTTGGAGGGACATTCCGGTAGTAGAGTCTGAAGAAGAACCAGTAGAAGACCCTGAAGAAGAACCTAATACGGAAATGAATCAGGTGGATGAAATACAAGATTTTCCAGAAGAAGAAGATATGATTCAGGATATAATGGAACATTCACTGGCTGCTGTTCAGGTTGCAAATGAACGAATAGCGATTCTGCAAGGATTATGGATGAATGAAGCAGAAAAAAATTATAATCTAAAGGCAATGCTAGAAATAAAAGAAGAGGAATTGAAAAAGGAGAAACACGATCGTTGTATATCTTATGTGGAATTGGACAACAGAGTAGAAAATTTCCCTGTAGAGCCAGGAAAATCAGGATATGAGATCAATAGGTCCGTTGTCTCTAGCATGCTGTACGATGAGTTTCAGAAAGCCAACCGCTAAGTTAACCAAGGATGGGGGGTTTGTATGCTATAGTATGTTTTAATAATTCCAAATTTTGTTAATGTAAATAGGGAATTATTAATACGGATAAGGGACTGTTATTATAAGTTGTGTGTGTAGAAAATCCCAAATTTTGTATGTACATATGGGATTTTTATGAAAAGTGGTTTATATAATCACTTTATATGTAAAAAGAATAATAAATAAATAAAATTATGTTTATGATGTAAATATTTGTACTTTTATATTTATTAGATGTTTTCTTTCATATATCTAGAAAATGCCGCCAAGAAGACAACATGCTAGTGATGAGGTGTCACAAGATACGGGGGAACAAAATGAGGGAAATCCCATGCAGCAGTTCGTAAACTTGTTAATAGGAGCAGTACTCCAAAATCGTCCTGAAAATACTACAGACACACATATAACAACTTTTAAAGATTTTAGAAATGTAGGACCTCCTGAGTTTAAAGGAACAACTGAGCCTATAGAAGCCCAAGGATGGATCAAAGAAATAGAAAAAGCCTTTACAATAGCAAGGGTCGGCGAGGATCAAAAAACAGACTTCGCTACTTACTTAATGAAAGGCGAAGCAAATTACTGGTGGGAAGCAAACCGAGCTAGAGCCGGGGATGGAGTAATTCCGTGGACAAGGTTCAAAGAAATTTTCTTCGAAAACTATTTTCCAAAAAGTATGCAGAATCGAATGGAGGTCCGATTTTTAGAATTAAAGCAAGGAGATATGTCGGTACCCCAATATGCAGCTAAATTCAATGAATTAGCCCGTTTTGCTCCACATCAAGTTGATACGGAAGCAAGGAAGACACATAGGTTTGAAGAAGGTTTAAAACCTTGGATTAGAAATAAAATAGCTGTGTTGCAATTGGAAAACTACTCCCAAATTTTGGAGAAAGCAATAATTGCTGAGGGAGGCAGTGAGGCATTCAATAAGTTTAAGAAAAATGAGGGAAATTGCAGTAAGGGAGAAGGGAATAGTGGAAACATTAATAAGAGAAAGTGGAATGGAAATAAAAATAAAGAAGGAGAAAACAAAAAGAGAGGAGAGACATGCAAGATATGTGGCAAGGGCCACATTGGACCCTGTTTAAAAGGAAAAAATGTTTGCTACAACTGTGGACAGGCTGGACATTTTGCCTCAAATTGTCCAAATCCCAAGAAAGGTGGATGCTTTAATTGTGGAGCACAAGGCCATCAAGTGAGGAACTGCCCGAAAAAAAGAACTGAAATGGGAGGTTGGAACAAGTCAGGTGATAATGCCAGATTAACCATACCTGCACCAGGAGGGCCAAGTCGACCTACGGCAAGGACCTTCAACATGACTGTTAGAGATGCGGTGGCATCACAGGATGTTGTGTCAGGTATCATTCCAATTAACACCATTAATGCTTATGTGTTATTTGATTCGGGGGCTACTTGTTCATTTATATCTAATGAATTTGCTAAGCGTTTAGATATACCATGTGAAGACTTAAAATGTCCCTTAAAGATAGAAATTGCTAATAATGAAGTAGTCATTGTTAATCATATTTATAAAAACTGTTGCGTGGCAATTGGAGGACACAAGTTTCGGGTAGATCTTATCCCCATTCAATTGGGAGAATTCGATGTGATTCTAGGAATGGATTGGTTAATCAATCATAAGGCAATGATTGATTGCCACCATAAAAGTGTAAGCCTCATGACCTCATCTCAGTCAAAGGTAGTCTTTCAAGGAAATTGTTCACCCAGGCAATCTCGTTGTTTGACAGTGCTACAAGCAAAGAAATTACTTAAGAAGGGTTGTGTTGGTTATTTAGCTCATATAGTAGATACCCAACAGAAAGGAACAAGAATTGATCAAATTCCAATTGTGAAAGACTTTCCGGATGTGTTTCCAGATGACTTACCAGGTCTCCCACCCGATAGGGAGATTGAGTTTGTTATCGATTTAGTGCCTGGTACGGCACCCGTTTCAAAGGCTCCATATAGAATGGCTCCAGTCGAAATGAAGGAGTTAATGGTACAATTGCAAGAATTGCTGGACAAGAAGTACATTCAACCCAGTGTTTCTCCTTGGGGAGCACCAGTATTATTTGTAAAGAAGAAAGATGGAACGTTGAGATTGTGTATAGATTATCGGGAATTGAACAAGTTGACCATAAAGAATAAATATCCTTTACCTAGGATAGATGACTTGTTTGACCAATTGAAAGGGGCTGAACATTTTTCAAAGATTGACTTACGGTCAGGTTACCATCAGCTAAAAGTAAGAAGAGAAGATGTGCCGAAGACAGCATTTAGGACACGTTATGGGCATTACGAGTTCTTAGTAATGTCTTTCGGGTTGACAAATGCTCCGGCAGCATTTATGGATTTAATGAATAGAGTTTTTAAACCATTTCTAGATAAGTTCGTGGTAGTATTTATCGATGACATTCTGATATACTCGAAAACGTTGGAGGAGCATGCAAAACATCTGAGAAGTGTGTTAGAAATCCTAAGAAGGGAAAAGCTTTATGCTAAATTTTCAAAATGTGAATTTTGGTTAGAAAAAGTTCAGTTCTTAGGTCATGTAATTGACAGGAATGGAATTGCAGTAGACCCAGCAAAAATAGAAGCAGTGATAAATTGGGAGCAACCAAAAACACCGACTGAAGTTAGAAGTTTCTTGGGTTTGGCGGGGTACTATAGGAGGTTTATTCAAGACTTTTCAAAAATAGCAACCCCGTTAACCAATTTAACAAGAAAGACAGTAAAGTATGTCTGGTCTGATAAATGTGAAGAAAGCTTCCAGGAGTTAAAAAAAACGGTTAAGTATGGCACCAGTATTATCCTTGCCGGATGATAGTGGAGGCCTTGTGGTTTATAGTGATGCCTCGCATAAAGGGTTAGGTTGTGTTTTAATGCAACACGGAAAAGTAATTGCTTATGCGTCGCGTCAATTGAAAGATTATGAGAAGAAATATCCCACTCACGATTTGGAGTTAGCAGCGGTAGTATTTGCCCTAAAAATTTGGAGGCATTACTTGTACGGTGAAAAATGCGAAATTTATACTGATCACAAGAGTTTGAAGTATATCTTTACGCAGAGAGAATTAAATATGAGACAAAGGAGATGGCTAGAATTGATAAAAGATTATGATTGTGAAATCTTATATCATCCAGGAAAAGCCAATGTAGTTGCTGACGCACTTAGTAGAAAAAGTCAAGAAAAGTTGATGATGTTAACAGTTCAGGAGGAATTGGTAAAAGAATTCAATAGATTAGAGATCGAAACAAGAGTTTCAAATGATTTTACTGGGAAGTTATTTGTAATGGAGACTGGGTTGACCTTACTCGAGAAAATTAAGGAACAACAAGAAAAAGATGAAGAATGTGGGAAGCTAAAGAAGAAAATAACTGAAAAAGGAGATGACAAGTTCAAGATTGACAAAGAAGGGGTATTAAGGTTTGACTCAAGAGTATGGGTACCTTCAGTATCAGAATTGAGAGATGAAATTTTACAAGAAGCCCATACCTCAAAATTTACAGTTCACCCGGGAAGTACCAAAATGTATAAAGACATCAGTCGACATTTCTGGTGGCCGAACATGAAAAGGGAAGTAGCGGAGTTCGTGAGCAAATGTTTAACATGCCAAAAGGTTAAAGCAGAGCATCAGAGACCGAGTGGGTTATTACAACCTTTAGAAATTCCACAGTGGAAATGGGAGCACATCACAATGGATTTTGTGGTAGGCCTTCCAACCACACGTAGAGGTCATGATGCAATTTGGGTGATAGTGGACCGTTTGACTAAATCTGCTCATTTCTTACCAATCAAAGTCAAATTCAACTTAGACGTGTTAGCCAACTTGTACATCAAGGAGATTATCTCGAGGCATGGGGTTCCAATTTCGATTGTTTCTGATCGAGACCCGCGATTTACATCAAATTTCTGGAGAAGTTTTCAAAAGCATTTGGGGACACAACTGAGATTAAGTACGGCTTATCATCCGCAAACTGACGGACAAAGTGAAAGGACTATTCAAACATTAGAGGATATGCTTCGAGCTTGCGTAATGGACTTCAAAGGGAGCTGGGAAGATTATTTGCCTTTGGTAGAGTTCGCATACAATAATAGTTATCATGCTAGTATTGGAATGCCGCCTTACGAAGCGTTATACGGCAGAAAGTGTAGAACACCGTTATGTTGGGACGAAGTCGGAGAACGACAAATGCTTGGACCTGAGATAGTTCAACAAACGGCAGATGTAATTCGAGTAATACAAGGAAGATTGAGAGCTGCACAAGATCGACAGAAGAAATATGCGGATCAACATAGGCAGAAGCGAGACTTCGAAGTCGGGAGCCATGTATTCCTGAAAGTGTCTCCTTGGAAAGGAAAGATTCGTTTTGGGAAGAAGGGGAAATTGAGTCCAAGATTTATAGGACCATTTGAAATTTTGAGAAAAATAGGTGAGGTAGCTTATGAAGTAGCATTACCCCCAGAATTGGAGCATATACATAATGTGTTTCATGTTTCAGTGTTACGACCTTATAAATCGGATTACAAACACGTTATTAACTACGAACCAATCCAGATTGAGAAAGACTTAAGTTATGAAGAAATTCCGATCCAAATTGTTGATAGGAAAGAACAAGTGTTAAGAAATAAAATAATACCTTCCGTAAAAGTAATATGGAGGAATCAATTTGCAGAAGAAGCTACGTGGGAACTTGAAGACCAAATGAAAGAAAATTATCCACACTTATTTTCTTGATTTTGTACTATAATTTCGAGGACGAAATTCTTATAAGGAGGAGTGAATGTAATATTCTGAATTCTTCTAAGTCTGTAATTAAATATTATGTGATTAATTTTGTGCAATTAAATTAAGCAAATGAATGTAAGTATATGTGTCAAACAATATTTCTTTATATGGTGAAATATATAATATGATGGATTATACAAAAATTATATGAATACAATACGAGTATTACACAAGGTGTAATATGAGAAATGATACAATGTATGTTTATGTATTAATAAAATGTATGATACATAATATAGTATGGTATATATATAATTGTGTACTAATAAAAACATGACCAATATATGTATACAGTTATGCATGTATTCACCTGCCTAGTTTCTTATTAAAACCACCTATCAACCTGGTTAATGCATATATATAATAGGTAAAGAATCAAAACTTGCAAGTATAGTATATTATTTATTTGGACATGAGAATTGGGACAAAGGAATGGAAAGGCCGAGAGTCTTGCACAAAAAAATAAGAAGGGGGACCCACGGGTTGCATGCATGCATAATCATATGCTCATTTGTTTGTTTAACCAATATGTATATATTCCATGCATATATGGGACTTGTTTTATTTATCCACTTATATTAGTAAGTTATCTTACATGAATATAGATTACATAAGTCACCAAGTGGAATGATGCCCGCTGGACAAAAACATGTACTCATATGCATTTATAAATATATATATATATATATATATATATGCTTGTTTTAATTTTAAGGTGTGTTGGCGCCAATGAAAGGAGGAGTTGTGGCCCTACCATGGCATAGCCTTATTATTGCTAAATTACTTATAGCCATGACTTGTAGCAATGACTCAACCCATGTAATTAATGCATTGGAATGATTCACTCTAGGAAGTATCCAGACATAGCAGGGGAGAAGAATTTCCTATATGTGTATATATTCCATATATATTTGGTTTGTCTTAAATAATAAATAACCCCAATGAGTCACTAAAATCAATTAATACACCTAATGACTAAATCAATTGCAAGGAAATGTTATACCCGGTAGTTTAATTGCTACATGGCATGTTGGCATTATTTTAATGGAACATGTATCACTCTAGTTGTTTCTAGCCTTACAGCTAAAATTTTCTAGACTCATGACTTAAGATATGTATCATCAAGTTCATTTTATAAAAAAACCATAATTCACATATAAATTTAATTGAAATACTAACTCACAAATACAAGCATACTTGTTGCATAAAATCTTCCACGGGCAAATTATAATATTAAATATGTTAGTAGACTTGTGCTTTAGAATATTAGATAATGACTCATGCTAATGAGTCACCATTTTAATTAAAGCTCCAAGTTGATTACAATTGCAAGTGTATTCCTGTTGGTTGCATGGAATATTCTACCGTTAATTATATCCCTAGAAATGCTAAATAGCCTTGTGAATTAAAGTGATAGAATGGTGATTTGTTGCATGACTCACCAAAATCATCATGAACATGGCCAAAATTTACCCAACCTGTACTAACACTATAAATAGCCGCATGGATCGTTCTCATTTTCATCAAACACACAAGTTACTTATAAAGTATTAAGAGAGTGACAGTAGAGTGAAAATAAGAAGTTGGAAAATACTGCGTTTAGAAAAGCAAGCACTCCGAAGGTATACAATTTTATGCGTTCAAATATTATATTTACTCATAAAATTACTAAAAGTTAATATTTATTAATATGTTAGTTTGTATGTTGTAGTTAAATTTTATTGTGTATGCTAGACTAATAAATTAATATAGTAATTTTGAAGATATGCTATAGAAGAATAATGTCCCTGTTAGTAAAAGTTTTATAGACATTATAGCGAAACAAAAATAGATAAATTAATGGATATATTTAAATTATAATTAATTAATCACTATGACCGAATGTAGGTCATACAAGGATTAAATTATAAACTGTGAAAGACATCAGGCAAGTTTTCTTTTAAATTATTGCGAATTCTTTTTATATACTTAATTACTTGAAATTCGAGTATTCGTTGATAATTATGAAATATTTTATTAGAAATGAATTAATGCTAATTGTTCCGGCTTAATTCAAGAAATGATCTATTGTTCATGAAATATTGATTTGTTATAATTATTTATCAAACCAAATTGCTTTGGAGCGATATCTGTATATTAGTAACTGAGATGAACAACCCTTATTCATTGAGGAATAAATGATGTGTCGGGTAACTGACACGCACTGTTGATACGTTTTGTAGTCAGTGTAGCAGATATTATGCATAATATGGGATATTACTAGGCTGATCCCCTATAAATATCCAGGCATGGTTCTGAGGTCTTAACGACCAATGAACACTACTAGTTCATGGTTTGACAAACCACTCAGTTTACTATTATTGATATGTATCATTTCTTTAAAATCATAAATCTTTCATATGTTACCTGTTAAACTTGCTGAGCAATTTTATGCTCACCCTTGCATATAATATCCATTTTTCAGCTAAAGAGGAAATTCCTGAAGGTTCTGAGGAAAAAGGAAAAGCAAAGAAGCATGTATAGAATAAAAATCATAACTGTTTTACTATGTGTAATGGCTGTTATGTATTAAGAACAAGATACTGGGGTTTTGTAATTCAAATTAATATATCAATGATATTGTATAAATTATTATCACATACTGTTTCATGTCTTTAAATTAAATAGATGTTTTGACCTTAATTTCATTATGAGTGAATCTGTATATCTGGGTGAGGGTATTTGGCAAATTGAAAGTTCTGTCTAAGAAAAGAGGTTAGGTCATCTAATTGCGCGCCGGTAAAGTTCATCTTTATCGGAAAGCCCCCTCTGATCTGGGAACTATCTCTTTTGCTGATACTGTGAATTTCAGATGTAGAGAAGTTACAAAATAATGGAATATTTATCCTTAGAATGATGATACGTGAGTACCAAATCCAATGTAATATATACACGGATTTGGGGACGTCACACTTTTCAATTGAATTTATTTCCTTAACAAATTCTCTACATGCATCAATACAATATTCTCACATTTAATTTCTAACAAATCAATTATGTTAAAAAAAAATATTTACCCATTTTCTACACAACTTACTTCTCACATTCTAGGTTTTAAACCTTAACCTTTAATAAAATCAATTAAGATATTATTTAAAATCTTGAAAATATCTAGGATATTACAATATTGCATATTAATTATTTTCTTTTCGTTCCGATATTAATGTCTAATTGTTTGTTCCTTCAATCTTACCTTCGTGCTAAATTATTTTTGGTTCTATATTAATTGTGAGATTTTAATAGATTATTGTTAAGATATGAGTTTTTCATAATTCGTGTTTGCTCAATGAAATTTTGATGAGTTATAATTAATCCTTAAATTTTCATAATCTATGATTGCCCATATTAATTATATGGATCAGTATTTTTAAAGGGAAAGAAAAATAATTAAAAATTAATTAAGGAAATGAAGAATTTAATTATTATGTTAATATTTAGTGAATTCAGATTCGTAGGTAGTTTTTTTCTCATTATTAGTTTTCGTTACTAATTTTTAATTTGCATTATTTAGTTAATTAATCATCTCCACTATTTTTATTTTTTATTTGTTTAGAATATAAATTAAAAGAACATTGAAATTGATTTAATTTCTGTAGTTCGACCTGTACTTGTCCGTTCTTCAATTTGACGTTGTGCACTTACAATTACTAATTTTTACCACATGAGCTAGCTCCTCTTCTATAACGAAGTGAGAACACAAGAACAAGAATATAAGACAATTTGTTATGGGCCCATAATTTTCATGAGCATGATCTCAAAAGTTGAAACATACAGATCCTAATGTAGATTTTAATAGTCAAACAACTAAGGAAAAAGCAGAAAAGGATTTTGATTAATTGTAAAAGACAAAAACCAACCAATATTCAAAATTTATGAACAAGATATCCCAAAACATAAGAAAGAAAAAGGCCAAGCAGATACACAGATAAATGCTTTGATGATATTATGCAATGAGAAGCACCATTCGAATTTAATTTGTTATTTGTAAAAAAAAAAAAAAGAAAAAAAAAAAGATATTTCTCAGTACCCATTCAGATCAGGTTGTGGCTAGCAAGAGATCAGTCGTTTTCCAAAAGGACAGTTCATCTAATAGAACAAGATCAAGAAACCAGAGCCATCTAAGCAATTGAAACTTGATAACCATGAAATTAAAGCAGGTAATTGAAGAAGTAAAGGGCGATGCCTTGATCAGGAGTCTGATTTATTTAATGTCAGTTACAAAAGCTGACTGATAGCATTTTTCCTCACAAACCCGAGCATGCACCACGCGAAAACAAAAACAAAGAAAAAAAGAGTGACTTCTTTACACCAACAGACGACATATGAGTTTTAAGTTCTTAACCTAGTAAATGAGATGCAACAACATACATTCAATATCTATACTACTAGCAAATCTGCAAGAAGGGCAAAATATACAAATAAAATGTAAAGAAACTAAACAAACATAGATTTTCCCCCACACTTTAAGAACGACAATATATATACATAAAGAGAGAAGTTACTGTATAAATCATTTCTATAAATCAACACAATTGAATAATAGATACTAACCTCTAGTCTCAGTTTAAGTAAAGGGAAAGATCAAATCTCACAAGGAACCTTGAAGAATAAAGACATTGAAAAATAAATCTTCACTTAGTGGCATTTCGTCAAACTCCTTGAATGCATAACAGTTTATTTTCGAAATGTCATGTCATTCGTGAGTTACATCAGAAAGATCTTTGAGAGTCGTTCCAACATATACCAGTGAAAGAGTAATTGGTTGTACTAGAGACAACAATAAGTACATTATGTGAAATGGAAGGAAAGGAACCAACTGAAGCAACAATACAATCTGTAAAAATCACACAAATTAACATTTGAAGATAAACTAATTAACAGGAGCATTAAGATATTCTGGAATAATTTGTTTTTCTTTTTATGCTTACAACTGCATAATTTGTTTAAAAAGAGCCACCTAAGCGTCAAAACTCTTACAAAGCAAAGCAGACCTCTAAGAAAGAGCAAAAATTATACAGGACACAACCCAAAAACCCTGCCTTGAGGGTGACAACCCTTATCACAAAGCCTATACAGCTAATAGGAACTGGGGAAACAAATAACTATCCAAGTGCCTGCATATTTGAAAACTCAATGTAAGAACGCAAATCTCCCTAGTATATTATTTACCCAATCCTCAAATTTACTAGTCCCTTTTCTCAGTGAACAATCTGTGCGGATCAAACTAGGGAATGGGAAGAGTACCTTATTCGTAGAAAAATAAAGGAATACATACAATTGTTAGTTTTGTTTGGACATTGAAAGGAAACCAACGGAGTCAATGGGCAGCTTATCTTGATGCAAAATGTTTCATAGTATACAAAAAGACTACCAGTATAGATTAATATGATCGTCCTGTATGGATTAATCTTGCTTGAAGGAATTGGTAACTTCCTTGATAGTGGTTGCCTCCCTTCATCCATCCTATAGATAAAAACAAAAACAGATAATTAATCTCCAAAATCTACTGAAAACACAGAAATGCAATAGATAAATAAGTGAAAGATAGACACTGATTCTTATTCTTATTAAATAAATAATCTCTGATCTACACATCAGAAAATAATCAGTTAATTTCCTACACAGACTATTGCTTGCATGGACACCCACGAGCCTCAAATGGCTAGAGAAGTACTTGAGCATAGTTGTAGAGTGTAGAACCAGATGTCAGACATGTAATTACTAATTGAAAATGCTAACATGAGCCTCAGATTTAAACAAGTTCTTTTCTTATAAGAAAGCTTTTGAGAGGAGGGGCTTTCTCTGTTTGAAAAACCTGACATTGCAAAGTAAGTACTTCCTCAACCAGTCAATTGACAACCTTTTTATTTAATTCAAAGTGTTATAATGTCACAGCTCAACTCAAATTGAAAAAAGGATATCCAATAATGCTAAACGAACATAAAACCATTGAAAATTTCTTTTCACAGGTTGATTTTGTGATGCCCCCAAATCCAGGTTCCTTGAACCTCGGGTTTGGTGCTCACGAAAAACACTTAACAACATTCATGGATCAATATTTATTAACTAGCGAAAAATATATAAATAATTCAGGCAAAACGCACCATAATTCCCCAGGTAAATCTAACCTTTAAATATCACAATTACCTTCATACAATTGAAGGTTTACCTCTTACCTATTATGATCCGATAATAAGACGACCCGCTTATAAAGGGTTTACTCGTACGTCCTTCCTTAGTCCTCGTCTTTAAACGATCAACTGACTTATCTGAAAAATATTTATGATATAGGAAGGGTGATCAACAATTTTGCCCAACAAGTTTAAATGACAACAAACGATATATCATAATAGCAAGAATCAAATTATTGAGATTCACAATGTACAATAATCGTGAATGACTTTTAAAGAGATATCTATTTTAATATATTTAACCTCAGAAATAATAAACCCAAAATACCATCCGATACGGGTGACCTCAAATGTAGTAATCTTGATAAGATAATTGATAATAGTGACCTCATCAATAATATTCCTTGATGGTAACTTCAGAAAGAAAACTTTCGAACGGATATTTAAGAATGGTAACCTCAACAAGAGAGTAGATAGCTTCAGAATGATAACTGATAATACTAGAAATAATATTCAACACCCAGTCTGGGGAGAATATTTACTGCAGAGCTGGTCATTACTGACCTTGAACAATTGTGAGGACTTCTCCCAGAACTCCATCTGGAACACCTCGTTGAGAACTTCTCTAGGGTCTTATCTTGAACATCTCATGAGAACTTCTCTAGGTCATTAACCTGGACATCTCTTTGAGAACTTCTCTAGAGTCTTAATTTGGACATCTCTTGTGGGATACTCAAGGGGGCCAAACCTTTTTGTATCCAATGTATATGCATAACATTTGCTCTTTTATAGTGCACGCAAAGTCGAATTAACAACATCAAAATTCCCCTTCATAAGGGTTGTTCCTCTCAGACTTGAGAATTTCTGCACCAGCAATGGTTTGGATAAGCTTCAACAATATTCAAGATAATGAATTTAGGTTTCCAAATATCTAGCCGAACAATTGGCATAGATTACTTCTTAACTGCATTTCAACGTCTGCCCGAATCAAGTGGCATAGACTTAGTAGTTCATTTATTGAACACATACTATTAAACATCTAGCCGATACAAGTGGCGTAGACTTACTACTCAATGGTTCTTAATTTGAACAATTTTAATTCAATGTCTAGCCAGAATAAGTAGCATAGACTTACTCATCAGATAGTTCTCATCAAGAACGACGACTTGCAAATGCACAAGTGTGCGAATAGCAATAAATATCATGACATGGAATAATATACAATAATTATCCCAACTTACAATCTAAACAGTTTATATTTGATATAAGATGCAATATAAAACAGTTATAATACAGCATGCTTGCTTAAGTATAAACTTGAGTAAGTTAGGGAACTTACACAATAATAATGAGTTTAAGGTTAAGAAACTTGCCTGTCTCGCAAGTTATTCCTACTTCGCTTAATTTAACTCCACTTGAAAGACCTATAATTGATAATATAAGTTTATCAATTAGTACAACAAATAATCACTCACTTAACATTTAAGTTTACCTTACGCTAATCACATAGCATATTATCACATAATTCGACACTATATCATTTAACCTTATAAAACCATTAATCGGACTCCGGATCGATAATGATTTAATTACCTCATATTACTTCTCTTTGAGGAACACAAATTTGCCAAACTCAAAATATCCCCTTTTTTTCGTCTATTTAAACCCTTAAACAATTCATTGTAATTGTCCTGATTTATTATTTATCCTCAGTCATTTGATAAATAATTACTTACCTTTATTTATTATTAATATCAATTAAATAATAAGTAATTAATCCTCAAATTTATTTTAATCCATGACTTAATATTTATCGTCCCTATTTATCATTTAATATTAGTTGAATGCCAAATAATGACTTACTTATCTTATATTTCCTTAAATTATTATTAACTCCATAATAATTTATTAATTATCCTTACTTATTGTTTAATATTTAAATACTAAACAAATAGTTTATTATCCCTTAATCACTATTTAATATCCATTAAATAATAACTAATTAGTTAACCACCTTTACTTTATTATTTAATCTCCATTAAATAATAAGTAATTATTTACTATCCCTTAATTATTATTTAATTTTAAATAATAATAATTAATTAACTTATCATCTTCATCTATTAGTTAACTTTAAATAATAAATGATTACGTAAATAGTAATTAGTTAGTTAAACACCTTTGTTCATTAAATAATAACTTAGCTTATTAACCTTTAATTATTATTTAAACCCTCATATAATAATTAATTAACTTATCACACTCTAATTATTATTTAATCCAAATTAAATAATAATTAATCCACTAGTTCCTTTTTTTTTTCCTTCTTATTATTTAATCTTAGTTAAATAATAATTAACTTAATATCCTCTAATTATTACTTAATCAAAATTACATAATAATTAGTGATTCATTTATCTTTACCTATTATCTAATAATAGATAATTAATTTGCCATCCCTTAATTATTATTTAAGTTTAATTAAATAATAATTAATTACTTGATTTCCTTGGTTTATTATTTATTTTAAAATAACAACCATTAACTTGCTACACTTAGATTATTATTTAAATCCCTTTAAATAATAATCAATAACTTATTACCATACATAAATTACCAAAAAGTTTATTTAATAAAACATGGTTAGTAATTAAATGGTTTACACTAACCATTAACAAGTCTTGATTTATTATTACATAATAACTCATTATGCATCCATGCCGCTTAAATTATTTATTAAGATCTGCTAAATAATAATTTAATTACTACCCAAGAACTTTATTTGGCTTATTTATTTATTTACATAATAACCAAATATATGATTTTAATAATTATATTATTACTTTAGTTTATTACACAGCCTTGTTGTTTATTCCTTTTCCTGGCCCAGCCCACCACCTGTCGAGCAGCATCGGCAGTTAGCAACAATGGCAAGCAGGCACAAGTAGTACGCAGTAGGCGCAGGCAGCAAGCACGACGCAGGGTGCAGGGCAGCAGCTGCGTGCACGCAGGCTGTGCCGCAGCAGCAGTTGCCTCACGACGCAACAGTCGCACCCCCATACCACAGCCCACACAAGCATTATTTCAAACATCTTGCGGGCATAAACTTCAATACACTGTATACATAAAGAAATATGTTAAAACAATCCACCCAAATGGGTTTAATAATTATAAAACCTGTTACATACATAAGCATCAAATTGACCCAACATCATCAATACCTACAACTGATCAAGGAAAGAAAAGGGGAGAATATATATATTACCTTTGCTGCGATCCTCTTCTTCTGGACAGAAAAAAAAAATTAGTCTAAACCGAGTACACTTGTGTACTTTGAATGCTACCAGTCGCGTCTCCTTTTTCTCTTTTCGCAATTTTCCCTGGCTTGGTTGGTAAAGAAAATAAGAGCAGATTAGTCGTTATAAATCAGATCCTTTCCCCCTATTTCCCATCGGTTAAGGACTGCTAGGTTCTACCTTTCCTGCTACTCCAGACGCGCCCCACTGATGCCGCACAGTGAGTTCCGTCTGCCCCCATCAGTCCCAGATTGCGTGTCGCTTCAATAGCTAGCTTCGGTCCTTGGTTTGCACCCTTGATTTTTTTTGTTGTTGTTGATGGAAGCCTGACCAGCCCTCGAGCCGTCACCATCTGCACAATACTCCCCTACCTGTCCCAATTCACTGGTCACTTCCCTGACTAATGGCCAGTGCTGCTTAGTCTAAGGGTCTTTGCCCGGTTGCTCAAAATAGAGAGGAATTGGGCTGCTGGGATATTTAACTAAGCCAACATGGCTGCTATTTCCTTAAACCTGGAATGTTGCTTTAAAGGGGCTGGGTTGTTCGGTCAAAAGAAAGGGCTGCTAACGTTTGGGCTGTTACGAACTAAACTTGGGCTACTTAATTTATTTTCCTCAGTTTGGATTAATATACTTTATGGGCTACTCAATTTATGGGCTTACCTCTTTTATAAATAAATTACCCATACATGCTTATTGAGTTTAATTGTTCCCAATTTGCTACTTGGGCTATAACCAATTATTGGATATTACCGTCATTTTAATTAAACATATTACCCGTAGTTAATTATCATTAACACAATACGTTAATTAAATTGATTATTTAATTAACTTATGTATCAATATAGTCTAAAAAAATAAAATCGCATTTAAGTTAGTATCTAAATAACTCAAATTTAATTATTCACTTGTGTAACTAATTAATTAGTTTAATTACACCCCGATTTGAGCCCATCACGTGTTGGCTTTCCTTTTCATTCTCAAATTAAATATTCACTTGCAATAATGTGTATTACCATCTCATAGCATAATGAAATTAAATTTACATAATTATCAATCTTATCACTAATTTGATATTAATCTACCTAGGTTGGTCCATAATTTAAATTATCCATTAATTGGATCTCCTAGAATTTTAATCGCGCAATAATCATGTCGTGATTATTTAACTTTTTTAACCGCCAATCAAGGTTAACGTTCGCGCTGTGTTAATTACATAACAAGCTTAATAATCAACTTAATTAATACATTAATTTGATTCACTTTTATTTCCTAGTTAATTCTAATTAAATTAACTAGTCAAATAATATAACACGTAGCACACATCGTACGTCACAAAAAAAAAAAAAAAAATTCTAGCTCGAAATTTCTCGGTCATTACATCCTACCCCCTTATAAGAATTCTACCCCCGGAATTTCTAAAACAGGGTTACTTCCAAATTTTTATACGTAACTGCTTACCATTTGGTTCCCTCCAAATTTATTGTTTAACATAGACGATATATTGCTACTCATCGAAATTCATTCCTTCCCATCCATTACTTAGATTGGGATTACATAAGTCTTTGAACCTCAGGATCTCTATTTAACGATTCCAGATTTATTGTTGTGGTTACCAACCTATCCTATCTTGTCCCGTCACTTACCTGGCTTACATTGTTTCAACACTCCTGGCCGCCTGTTGAACCAATTTATGTTCAATAATCGACGTTCCTTATCTCATCTTGGCACAAAACATTTTGAGTTTCCTCCCGGACATAACCTTGTAAGGCATTGAGCCTAAATTCGCATCATAGATGATTATACACACTATACTAACGATATCTTATTCGTTTTAATTCTTCTTTTAGGTTTTACCACTTGAACCTTTAAACACCTTTTAACGTTTGAAGCATTCTCTTGCTTCGCTCGTTTTATTAACTCCTCATTTAACCATTGTTATTCATACTTTGTTCAACCCTTATGATAATTCCTTGTCAACACACTTCTTTCAAGACTTTACTGCTGCCAAAACTCTAGCTAACTTGTTTCAACTATTAACCTGATACCCAGGTGTTATCATATTCGTTCACCATTCATCTGTGATTATGATTGTTCAAAATATATTTCTTTCAAGATTTACTTCTGCTATTCCTTTGGCTAACTGTCCTTGATTACTATTTATCACCACTCTGTCTTGTAACCCGTATCCTAGATTGGATAACACCTCACAGCTGTACTATCAAAAAAAATTTCCTCAACATTAATACCAACTTGCATTAAATAAGAATGTGGTTTGGATGACACAACCACTCACCATCGACATCTTTCTCCACCTTTTCCATGCAGAGCGTCGACGACAATACTTGTGTTACCCGGTGATATAATCCGTCAAAATTTAAATACCCGATTGCTTCTAAATGTTTCTTTTGCCACATACTGAACATACTATATACCTTTATAGTCTAATTTATCCCATTCTTCTCCATATGACAATTATTTCCATACAGTAACTGACTTCAGGTATCCAAGGTAAACACTACCTTTTATCATAATATTTTACTGGCGCGACAAGCTGTACCTACAGACTTTATTGCTTCGCATAAGCTTATTATGTAGTCCTTTGTACTGCGTACCATTAACTTTATTAAACTTCCTTTCGAAAAGACACCAATATTTATCCCTGTTTGCAATGAGTTTCCACACTCCTTTCACACCAATCCGGTTATACATACAACTCAACCACTTCTGATCTTAGTAACTCTCCTTGTAGACCTTGTGTCCAAAACTTGATCCTCTCTTAAATTAAAATTTGTATTCTCATAACTTCGTTTCCCTTTGTAAAATTTATATCTCATGCTATTACTCTATTAAATTCCTGCTTACCAATATAAAAAAAAATACACCTTTGAAATAATTACCATTCCTAATTATTATTCAATTATACGATATCCATTTGCCCGTAGCTGAACTCAGCTATACTTCTACTTATAGGATTAGCTTTTTATTTCACATCGTCATTAGACAACATAACTGTCTACCTAACGTGCTTACTATACAATACTACATTAGACTTATTTGAGTCCGAAGGTATAAACTCGTTATCTGACAGTCACTTATTACCTTATAAAACTTATCAACTCGTCTTTAAGAAGACGTCAGCTCCTCCTAACATATCAGAGTTAAATTTACACACTGCTTATCTTTTTGCATTATGGCACAACAATTTGCCCATACTTGATAGGAATTATTTTCCAAATACTACTTTTACATTCATAGGATATTCCCACTTAATTGGGATAATTCAGTTCTTACAACCCAAAATCAACAGATACAAAAGATTAACACTTGAATCAAGTAATACTTAAACATCTATATTACTGATCAAATATCACTCGACACCATAACTTTGGCTCTTGCCGCGGCTTGCATAATTTGTATTATCCTTGCGTTGTCTACTTATTCAACTTTAATGGTCTCTCATTGTTACTTTGTGGTGACCAATCTCTCATTCTTTCTTCGGGCAATCTCTGACCTGATGATTTGTGGAACCACATGAAAAATATCCCATCTTCTTTTTAGTATTGGGACAACTAGACAAAATATGTCCCTCCTGTCCACACTTAAAACACATATTTGTTCCCTTCAAGCATTTCCCAAAATGCTTCCTTTGGCATTTTTCACATTTCTTTCCCTTTTTCTGACCATTCCATCGCTTACTTCCTGAGCTTTGGTTATTATATATCCGCTTGTGTTTGTCAGTCTGGTTACCATCACTGCTTCCCACAGTATCACTTACATCACTTCGCTTCCTTTTTTGATCTTGTTTATACTTGATCATTGTTTTATCTCCTCATTCTGCTATGATTGATTTTTCTAACATTGTCACAAAAGAATTAACTTGAAGGACTGATATCTGGCTATATAACTCTGGTTTTAATCCTTGTTCAAATCTTCTTGCCTTACGCACTTTTGTGTCCATTTGATGTGGCGCAAACCTTGATAACTCATTGAACTTGGCAGCGTATTCCAACACCGTCATGTTCCCTTGCTTAAGTTCTAGAAATTTCATTTCCATTCTTGTTTTCAAACTGTCCGGAAAGTAGTTCTCAAAGAACAACTCCTTAAAATGAGTCCAAGCGATTATTCCTTCACCTGCTCGATTCTTGGTAGCCTTCCACCAGTAATTAGCCTTTCCTTTCATCATGAAGGTTGCCAACACTGTCTTTTGTTCTTCCGCGACGCGCGCGCGACCTCGAGCACTTTTTCCATCTCCTCTACCCCCATTTGGGCTTCAATCGGATCTGTCGTTCCTCTGAACTCTGGTGGTCCTACGATTTTAAAGTCTTTAAAGTTCGCCAGGGGATTCTCTGGCTGATTTCCTGTGACTGGGGTCCCAGTCCGCATTGCTTCCGCCCACATATTTGCAAAGTCTCGCATTTGGTCTCCTTGACCTTCTTCATTATTCACAGGCTCTTCTGCCCTTGGGTTTCACGATTGTCTATGCGGCGGCATGGTTTCTGTTTTACACAAAACCTTACATCATTATCTTATAATCTCCGTCTCATGCAACATTTTACCAATGTTAAACATTTAGAGCAAATGCACAAACCAGGCATTTTAAAGCTTATACAATTAATCATTATTGAACTTACATATAATTCGAATGTATCTAGCAAATACATCGATGAATAAACTACTAGAACACCTTGCTATCTCTTAATGATCACAAAAGTTAAGATAACAATTACACCTCTCATATACTTAAGTTGAGATTAACATCACATACCTTTTGTAAAAAAAGTAGGGATTAACTGGTTCAATACATATATGCTTTCATACTAAACATATATTAATTTATAAATACCACTGAGGTGTGTTCCATTTGCTCTTCTTCGCAATACTTCTTATCTAGATTTAACATTGTCAGTCGTCGACCGGCTGTGTCGGGTACAAACTTTCTCTAATTGCTTTCTTCCTCTTAGGACATTTTTTCTTATGGTGATCCGGTGCTCCACACTCGAAACATCCACTCTTCCTAAATTTAGGACATTGGGGAGCCATATGTCCTTCTTTCTTACAGATATAACACACTTCTCCTTTCAAACACACTCCTGTGTGCTTCCTATTACAGCTTTTACAGGCCTCTACCTTGCTCTTCTTTATTTGACCTCCCTCGCACCTGGATTTTCCTTCATCCCATTTCCTCTTGACGTTCTTGTTACTTCCACTGCTATCTCCTTCTAATCGACCTTTCCTCGTCCTTGATAAATGATTAGTTCCTTTTCCTTTGAATGGGGCAACCCCTTTTTCGGCCTTTTCACTTCCCGTTTGACTTCTTCGAAATTCATTGATTCCTTGTTCAATTGCATTAACCATCATATCCACCAGCTTCTTTTGCGAATCCTAATTTAGTTCGTTATTTCCATCCTTCGCCCTTCCTGACGCTTGTTGCGTTTGCTTCCTTTGCGACATTCTCTACAATCACAATTTGACACTCAATTAGTATCTCCCAATCAAAATACCTCCATCAACTTATTTATGTTGACAGTAACTTAACATATTTCCTCCCAGATGAATTTCCATAATTCACTTCTTTTTAAACTCTGAATGAGTTTCTCCTTTACACTCCTATAGGTTATAGTCCTAAGGCTTTTCCCCCCACCTAAGGTTTATAACCTACAGCACTGATACCAATCTGTGACGTCCCCAAATCCAGGTTCCTTGAACCTCGAGTTTGGTGCTCACGAAAAACACTTAACAACATCCATGGATCATATTTATTAGCTAGCAAAAAATATATAAATAATTCAGGCAAAACGCACCATAATTCCCCAGGTAAATCTAACATTTAAATATCACAACTACCTTCATACAACCGAAGGTTTACCTCTTACCTATTATGATCCGATAATAAGACGGCCCGCTTATAAAGGGTTTACTCGTACGTCCTTCCTTATTCCTCGTCTATAAACGATCAACTGACTTATCTGAAAAATATTTACGATATAGCAAGGGTGAGCAACAATTTTTCCCAACAAGTTTAAATGACAACAAACAATATATCATAATGGCAAGAATAAAATTCTTGAAATTCTCAATGTACAATAATTGTGAATGACTTTTAAAGAAATATCTATTTTAAGATATTTAACCTCATAAATAATAACCCCGATATATCATCCGATACAGGTGACCTCAAAGGTAGTAATCTAGATAAGATAATTGATAATAGTGACCTCATCAATAATATTCCTTGATGGTAACTTCAGAAAGAAAACTTTCGAACAGATATTTAAGAATGGTAACCTCAACAAGAGAGTAGATAGCTTCAGAATGATAACTGATAATACTAGAAATAATATTCAACACCCAGTCTGGGGACTTCTCCCAGAACTCCATCTGGAACACCTCGTTGAGAACTTCTCTAGGGTCTTATCCTGAACATCTCATGAGAACTTCTCTAGGTCATTAACCTGGACATCTCTTTGAGAACTTCTCCAGAGTCTTTGTGACGACCCCAAATCCGGGTTACTTTAACCTCGGATCTGGTTCAACAGTAGCACTACTTTTTCCTTATTGTTCATGAATTACAATAATATTATAATTGGTAAATAATCATTTATTTATAATTTTACAACATCTCTTCTATTCCAGAATCGCAATCTTTATACATTCCTAGTATGTCTCAATATCATATATGATACGACATTCTATTGCAATCAATTTGAGTATTTAACACTCATATTACATACAAACCAATTCTTATACTACACAATTATTTTACCTATCCAATTCGGACTGATATCTATAATGGTCGTGCTAGACCTTCAGTGAATGTAATATGCATTCCTGTTTCTTGATCTTTATCAAAAACTTCGAATACTTGCACTATCTGAAAATGTTAGTTTTAAGCAAGAATGAGTACGACGGCTCAGCAAGTTTAACAGTTACACATAACACATTACATGTTTCACATATTATACATGCTCTGCATTTTATTCTTACATCATGCATTTCATACTTTTCATTTTATGAATGGTTCATACTTCTTATGCATCTCATACAATAAACAACTAGCATCTAGCAAACATGCTTCATATCTGAACATATTTCATATGTAACCATATCTCATGTTATGCACATAACATAAATATCATCAATATATCTTCATATCAATAATTTAATAACACATTGTAGCATATTAATGCACATAGGAGCAAGTTCTGAAAAACTTGTCTGGTCCGCTTTTACCACTTACGCTTATTTGCGTCATTCGTTCAACCAATAATTTATATATAAAATTGACATAATCATTAGTTACAATGACTATTAATTAGTCTTAACTTAAGATCTTAACTTCAAATTATTAATTAACTCTTTAGTTGTCCGACAAATGAACTCTTAAGTTCCGGACAAAAACATTATAAGATCTTCGTACAACCCGCTTTTAATAAGTTGTCTAAATTAGTCACAAAATACTATTTTCATTGGTTTAATTCAATTAAACTTTCTTCTTAATGATTTGGACATTTAATAATGTACCAAATACCTCAAAATATTATCTATCTTTGATAATATATAACTACATTCAAATATTATTAACTATTTAATAATATTTTAATCCCTTATTAATATTATTAACCATTTAATAATATTTTTAATCTCTTACTAATATTATTCACCATTTGATAATAGTTTAATCACTTATTAATATTATTAACCATTTAATAATATTTTAATCATTTATTAATATTATTAACTATTTAATAATATTTTAATCACTTATTAATATTATTAACCCTTTAATAATATTTTAATCACTTATTAATATTATTAATCCTTTAATAATATTTTAATCACTTACTAATGTCATTAATTATTTAATAACATTTTCATCATATACTAATGTTAGTACTCATTTCATAACATTTTAGTTACTTACATATTTAATCCTTTAACAATATTTTAACAATCCTTAAATCCTTTAATGATTATTTAAATAACAATCTCTTAATTAATTAACCCCATTTATTATTTAATATTCATTAAATAACAAATGATCATTTTATTCACTTTATCTCCCTTTAATTGTTATTTAATATCCTTAAATAATAATTAACTAATTATCCTTATTTATTAAAATAATAAATAATTACCTTATTAACTTCATCTTTTTTTAATTACCATTTAATATCTTTTAAATAATAATTAATTAGCTATTTATTCTTTAATATTAATTAACTATTTATTATTTATTATTAATTAAATAATAAATAATTATTTTATTAACTTCATATCCTTCTTTATTTATTATATAATAAATAATTAGTTATTATATTTATTTGCTTTAATTATTATTTACTATCAATTAAATAATAATTAATTAAAATAATGGCTTTTATTTACTTTATTTATTATTTATTATATAAATAATAAATAATTATCAAACTTGGGTCCCAAATTAATTATATTAATTTTTTAGCATTTTGGACTTAAATAACCCGAACCGACCCGACCCGAAACGAAAAAGTGCACTGCCCATGAATAGTGTCAAGGGCCCCAACCCTCCTTTATAGTGCAAAACAAGGGCCCTGGCCCTTGTGTTGCAGGAACTGCTAAAATGTTTTTTTTTTCTTCCAGTTTTTTCAACTTTTTCTCATTTGATTAAAACTTGCATAACTTCTTCATTTTAAAATTTTTGGGGGTGATTCTTATGTCCATTCTCATTAGAATTTCCCCCTCTACAACTTCTCTTTAGATCAAAAATCCAAATTCCAAGCGGATCTATGCTTAAAATCGACCCGAATGGCCCGACCCGACCCCGGAATGAAAAAGTGCACTGCCCATGAACAGTGTCAAGGGCCCCAACCCTTGTGTTGCAAAAATTGCTAAAATGCCATTTTTCAGATTTTTCAACTTTTGCTCATTTGATTAAAACTTGCATAACTTCTTCATTTTAAAATATTTTTGGGTGATTCTTGAGTCCATTCTCATTAGAATTTCCCCCTCTACAACTTCTCTTTAGATCACAAATCCAAATTCCAAACGGATATATGCTTAAAATTCGCACAATACAACCTAGGGTTTTAAAATCAACATGCTTTGAGGAAAAATCCATAACTTCTTTATTTTTCCACATTTTTGAAAGATTTAAGTTGTGTTTTCTTAAAAACTTATAGAGGTAACTTTTTAGCCATAGAAATCCAATTTCCAACTTGTAAATTTCAAACTACAACATTAAATAGCACATAACTACCTAGGTTTTTACCGGTAAAACTTAATATAGACATTTCTTGCATTTTTAGGCATACCGCTCATACCAAAACATGATTTAACTATATCAAACCATGATTCTACCAATATAACATAGCATAAGACTTCAATAGCATCAAAATAACTTTTGATCGGTTAAAAAATATATTTTAACCATTCAAATCATATCTAAACTATAAAAATGAACTAAAGAGGGTTTGGAACACTTTTTAACCTCATATACATGGATGCTCTCCTTCCTCTTAACATAATCTTTGCTTATGACTTCCTCTTGTCCATTCTCTAGCAAATTTCCTTGGTGGAACATCCATCTCCCAAAGCTTGTTTACTTTTCTCTAGAACTCTCTCTCTTGGAGTTCTTGAAAAAATGGCTAACCAACATAACAATAGTGTGATGGATGCTATATATAGACCCTCCCTAATCACCATTAACCTTCACTAATCAACTAGTGTTGGTGAATTTAGTTACTAATTGTGCTTACTATAGCATGGAATGACCACATGAGTGACCTTTTGAATGACCACTTGAAGGACTAGGGTTGGTGGGGAGTTGTTAAGCAACTTTGCACTCCAAAATCACCAACAAGCAACCTTTTTGACCATGTGAGCCCTAAAATTCGGGATTTACATTTATATTACACCAATTTGGCTTTATTTTTATATCCTATATCATTATATAAGTATCCATATATATATATATACACCAATGTATATATATTGACCACAACTTTGACTATCATTTGGGCTCCACATTGGACTCTAGAATTTAATATATTGGGCTCATCCAATTAATTGGTTTGGGCTTAATTTAATTATTACATTGGGTTAACATTACATACCCTATGTTACATTTAATTAAAACAAGCATTTGACTTATTTAATTATTACATGGATCAAGGTTAAATTAAATTACAAAGACTACTAGATTAATTTATTTAACTTAGTTTAATACATTAATTGGACTTATAATATAATCCAATTAAACTTGCCTTTAATTATTCTACTACCTTGGGTTACATAATTAACTCACCCATAGTTAATTCTTATCACTACCTTTCTTCCTCTAGCAATTAACCAATGTTTAGTTAATTCTCTCTCTTGCCTACCAACTAGGGTTATTCAATTAACCATACCTTAGTTAATTCTCTATACTCAATCAATACTTGAAATTACTTTGACCATCATTTGACTTCTAGCAAATATACTAATTCACCAGTACAATTTACAATATGGGTTGCCATATTGCTTACTATATTCATGTAACTTGTCATATATATTAATTTGACTTGCCATATTCCAAATTCATACTTAAACTAATTAATTTATTAGTTTAGGTTGAGTATTAATTTAATCATCTTCTTATTTAACTAGTAAGCACACTTTAGGTATTTATATTAATATAACCACCTTCACTTTTCAATTGAATTTATTTTCTTAATAAATTCTCTACATGCATCAATACAATATTCTTACATTTAATTTCTAACAAATAAATTATGTTAAAAAAAATATTTACCCATTTTCTACACATCTCACTTCTCAAATTCTAGGTTTTAAACTTTAACCTTTAATTAAATCAATTAAGATCTTATATAAAATCTTGAAAATATCTGGGATATTACATTCACCCCTTCTTATAAGAATTTCGTCCACGAAATTTCATCATACTCATTTCTAACAAATTTTCATCTATGAATTTATATTTTCACTCATCACATTCTATGACCACCATTTTCTAAGAAGTTCATACTTTTCACAATTCCAGAACAATGGAATATCTTGCAGAAGAATAAATTGAAAATCAATATCTTACAAAAGAATAAATTGAAAATTAAAATATTCATTAAAACTTTCATACTATTCTGAGGGGTCATAAAGACTGTGAACATACGCGAGGACTTATCAGTTCTTAACTGATTACCTCAGGAGGATTTATCGGTTCTCTAACTGATTACCTCGGGCTTGAGGGCTTACCAGTTTTCTAACTGATAACCTCGTCGGAGCTATATGCCGACAAAAATGTATCTGCTTCTGCAATTGTTCACCTCAGACTTACTACAAAATTTTGCACCAGCATAAGTCGGATTGAAAATAAAACTTGAGTCATTTCTGACCAAAAGTGTCTAGTCAAAATAAATGACATAGACTCACATCATTGAACTGTTCGTATATTACGAATCGAAAATCATTTCAGATTAGTTAAAATAACCGAAATACATTTTTAGGACTTCATGTTACCGCACCGTTGTAACAGTGCGTTGAGGATTTCATCTTTTTTATCTCCGCACCATGGCTTTAATGGCGTGTGATGATTTTTATAAATATATTTTTATATTTTTAAATCAATTTGTCTAGCCGAAATAATTAGCATAAACTCTTCTTTAAACGTTTTAAAATATTGAAAATCAGTTTAGTTTTATCATGTCATCACCAGTAACGATGGACTTCTCCACACCTTGTGTTACTGCGACTTAATAATAAAACAAGAAAATTCATTTGTCTTTTCAAAAGCACAACAGTGCGAGTTTAGCACGATTTTAAGAATTTCAAAGTCTAGCATAACTAGAAGATTTGAAATATCCTAAAACCTCAAAACACCTCAAATTTTTCCTCCACATTCTTTTCCAGCTTAATAACTATATCTAGTATAGCTTTAATCTTGCTACTTAACTCTATGCATACTCACTGTTCATCAAACTTATACCACGTATTTGGGCTCAGGAACTTACCACAATCATATGGTTGGAGGAGCTTGTCCTAGTCAGGCTAAAGTCGCCCATTCGCTGAGGGGCTCCACCACATGACTATGAGTCACGAACTTAACATGCATGTCGGTTCTCAGAACACGAACTTATCTTAACATCCTCTACCTATTCGTTATACACATGAGAAAAGAATCACCTTTTCAACATACATATAACGAATAGCGCGACACTAAGTTTTAAGCGATTATCACTATAGAAAGCTAAGTGGTCGTCAAACCAAACACAATCTCCTGCCCATACAAGAAATTGGTCAACTCGGCCACTAATCAATATAGGAAGTTAAGCGGTCGTTAAACCAAAAACAAATACATCAGTTTTCCAACTATTCAACACTGTAAGAAAATTAACACATGCCACCAGTGCATATCTTTCTTCTTCGATACACACTGATCGTGCAAGTTTCGTAGCAGCACCTCCCAAATTGGTTCGCTGACATATCATTTCCCTCACCCATACAAGGGTTCGTTCAACTCAACCACCATATTAATATAGGAAGCTAAGTGGCTCTAAAACTAAGCACAAATTCCCTACCCATACAAGAAATCGTACAACTCAGCTACTAATATGAGTCCTCAATTAAAAGCCTACAAACCTTCTAATTTTTCTTAACTGAATACAAATTCTTTTCATTCATATTTTAGGACATCTGACTCATTACGAGTTCATTTCTCTAGATCATTTCATGACCTTATTAGCATTTTCTTTATGCTTCTCAAAATCTTATTATAAGATATCTTCTATTATTTCTTCAAATTAGGTACAACATGACCCTTTTCATTTCTCTTATATCTTCCCAAATCCATCATTGGATAATCTTCTATATATGAATTTTCCAAATTCATCTTTTATTACTTAAACTCTATCTGAGTTTATTCATTTACCATTTTACATATCTTCTACTACGGTTATAGCATAAGGTACTCTTACATAAGGTTTTTAACCTATTAGCTCTGATACCAACTTGTGACGACCCCGAATCCGGGTTCCTTTAACCTCGGATCCGATTCAACACGAGTACAACATTTTCCTTATCGTTCATGACTTATAACAATATTATAATTGATAAATAATCATTTATTTATAATTTTACAACATCTCTTCTATTCCAGAATCGCAATCTTTATACATTCCTAGTATGTCTCAATATTATATATGATACGACATTCTATTACAATCAATTTGAGTATTTAACACTCATATTACATATAAACCAATTCTTATACTACACAATTATTTTACCTATCCAATTCAGACTGATATCTACAATGGTCGTGCTAGACCTTCAGTGAATGTAATATGCATTCCTGTTTCTTGATCTTTATCAAAAACTTCGAATACTTGCACTATCTGAAAATGTTGGTTTTAAGCGAAAGTGAGCACGACGGCTCAACAAGTTTAACAGTTACACATAACACATTACATGTTTCACATATTATACATGCTCTGCATTTTATTCTTACATCATACATTTCATGCTTTTCATTTTATAAATGGTTCATACTTCTTATGCATCTCATACAATAAACAACTAGCATCTAGCAACTAGCAAACATGCTTCATATCTGAACATATTTCATATGAAACCATATCTCATGTTATGCACATAACACAAATATCATCAATATATCTCCATATCAATAATTTAATAACACATTGTAGCATATTAATGCACATAGGAGCAAGTTCTGAAAAACTTATCTGGTCCGCTTCTACCATTTACGCTTATTTGCGTCATTCGTTCAATCTACAATTTATATATAAAATTAACATAATCATTAGTTACAATGACTATTAATTAGTCTTAACTTAAGCCCTTAACTTTAAATTATTAATTAACTCTTTAGTTGTCCGACAAAAGAACTCTTAAGTTCCGGACAAAAACACTATACGATCTTCGTACAACTCGCTTTTAATAAGTTGTCTAAATTAGTCATAAAAGACTATTTACATTGGTTTAATTCAATTAAATTTTCTTCTTAATGATTTGGACATTTAATAATGTACCAAATACCTCAAAATACTATCTACCTTTGATAATATATAACTACATTCAAATATTATTAACCATTTAATAATATTTTAATCCCTTATTAATATTATTAACCATTTAATAATATTTTTAATCTCTTACTAATATTATTCACCATTTGATAATATTTTAATCTATTATTAATATTATTAACCATTTAATAATATTTTAATTATTTATTAATATTATTAACCATTTAATAATATTTTAATCACTTATTAATATTATTAACCCTTTAATAATATTTTAATCAGTTATTAATATTATTAACCCTTTAATAATATTTTAATCACTTACTAATGTCATTAATTATTTAATAATATTTTCATCATATACTAATGTTAGTACTCATTTCATAACATTTTAGTTACTTACATATTTAATCCTTTAACAATATTTTAACAATCCTCAAATCATTTAATGATTATTTAAATAACAATCTTTTAATTAATTAACCCCATTTATTATTTAATATTCATTAAATAACAAATGATCATTTTATTCACTTTATCTCCCTTTAATTATTATTTAATATCCTTAAATAATAATTAACTAATTATCCTTATTTATTAAAATAATAAATAATTACCGTATTATTTTTATCTTTTAATATTAATTAACTATTTATTATTTATTATTAATTAAATAATAAATAATTATTTTATTAACTTCATATCCTTCTTTATTTATTACATAATAAATAATTAGTTATTATATTTATTTGCTTTAATTATTATTTACTATCAATTAAAAAATAATTAATTATAATAATGGCTTTTATTTACTTTATTTGTTATTTGTTATATAAATAATAAATAATTATTAAACTTGGGTCCCAAATTAATTATATCAATTTTTAAGCATTTTTATTCATTTTGGATTTAAATGACCCGACCAGACCCGACCCGACCCGAATGGCCCGACCCGACTCGGAATGAAAAAGTGCACTGCTCGTGAACAGTGTCAAGGGCCCCGACCCTCCTTTATAGTGAAAAACAAGGGCCCCGACCCTTGTGTTGCAAAAACTGCTAAAATGTCATTTTTTAGATTTTTCAACTTTTGTTCATTTGATTAAAACTTGCATAACTTTTTCATTTTAAAATATTTTGGGGTGATTCTTGAGTCCATTCTCATTAGAATTTCCTCCTCTACAACTTCTATTTAGATCAAAAATCCAAATTCCAAGCGGATCTATGCTTAAAATCGCTCACAATGCAACCTAAGGTTTTAAAATCAACATGCTTTGAGGAAAAATCCATAACTTCTTTATTTTTCCACATTTTTGAAAAATTCAAGTTGGGTTTTCTTAACAACTCATAGAGGTAACTTTTTAGCCATAGAAAACCAATTTCCAACTTGTACATTTCAATCTACAACATTAAATAGCGTATAGCTACCTAGGTTTTTACCGGTAAAGCTTAATATAGACATTTCTTGCATTTTTAGGCATACCGCTCATACAAAAACATGATTTAACTATATCAAACCATGATTCTACCAATATAACATATCTTAAGACTTCAATAGCATCAAAATAACTTTTGATCGGTTAAAAAATATATTTTAACCATTCAAATCATATCTAAACTATAAAAATGAACTAAAGAGGGTTTAGAACACTTTTTAACCTCATATACATGGATGCTCTCCTTCCTCTTGATATGATCTTGGCTTATGACTTCCTCTTGTCCATTCTCTAGCAAATTTCTTTGGTGGAACATCTACCTCCCAAAGCTTGCTTACTTTTCTCTAGAATTCTCTCTCTCTCTCTTTTCTCTCTTAGAGTTTTTGAAAAAATGACTAACCAACATAACAATAGTGTGATGGATGCTATATATAGACCCTCCCTAATCACCATCAACCTTCACTAATCAACTAGTGTTGGTGACTTTAGGTACTAATTGTGCTTACTATAGCATGGAATGACCACATGAGTGACCTTTTGAATGACCACTTGAAAGACTAAGGTTGGTGGGGAGTTGTTAAGCAATTTTGCACTCCAAAATCACCAACAAGCAACCTTTTTGACCATGTGAGCCCCAAAATTCGGTTAAACATCTAGCCGATACAAGCGGTGTAGACTTACTACTCAATGGTTCTTAATTTGAACAATTTTAATTCAATGTCTAGCCAGAACAAGTAGCATAGACTTACTCATCAGATAGTTCTCATCAAGAACGCCGACTTGCAAATGCACAAGTATGCGAATAGCAATAAATATCATGACATGGAATAATATACAATAATTATCCCAGCTTACAATCTAAATAGTTTATATTTGATATAAGATGCAATATTAAACAGTTATAATATAACATGCTTGCTTAAGTATAAACTTGAGTAAGTTAGGGAACTTATACAATAATAATGAGTTTAAGGTTAAGAAACTTGTCTGTCTCGCGAGTTATTCCTACTTCGCTTAATTTAACTCCACTTGAAAGACCTATAATTGATAATATTGGTCTATCGATTAGTACAACAAATAATCACGCACTTAACATTTAAGTTTACCTTACGCTAATCACATAGCATATTATCACATAATTCGACACTATATCATTTAACCTTATAAAACCATTAATCGGACTCCGGATAATGATTTAATTACCTCATATTACTTCTCTTTGAGGAACACAAAATTACCAAACTCAGAATATCCCCTTTTTTTCGTCTATTTAAACCCTTAAACAATTCATTGTAATTGTCCAAGAAATTGACTTATTATTTATCCTTAAACATTTGATAAATAATTACTTACCTTTATTTATTATTAATATCAATTAAATAATAAGTAATTAATCGTCAAATTTATTTTAATCCATGACTTAATATTTATCGTCCCTATTTATCATTTAATATTAGTTGAATGCCAAATAGTGACTTACTTATCTTATAATTCCTTAAATTATTATTAACTCCATAATAATTTATTAATTATCCTTACTTATTGTTTAATATTTAAATACTAAACAATTAGTTTATTATCCCTTAATCACTATTTAATATCCATTAAATAATAACTAATTAGTTAACCACCTTTACTTTATTATTTAATCCCCATTAAATAATAATAATTAATTAACTTGTCATCTTCATCTATTAGTTAACTTTAAATAATTAATGATTACGTAAATAGTAATTAGTTAGTTAAACACCTTTGTTCATTAAATAAAAACTTATCTTATTAACCTTTAATTATTATTTAAACCCTCATATAATAATTAATTAACTTATTACACTCTAATTATTATTTAATCCAAATTAAATAATAATTAATCCACTAGTTCCCTTTTTTCTTATTATTTAATCTTAGTTAAATAATAATTAACTTAATATCCTCTAATTATTACTTAATCAAAATTAAATAATAATTAGTGATTCATTTATCTTTACCTATTATTTAATAATAGATAATTAATTTGCCATCCCTTAATTATTATTTAAGTTTAATTAAATAATAATTAATTACTTGGTTTCCTTGGTTTATTATTTATTTTAAAATAACAACCATTAACTTGTTACACTTAGATTATTATTTAAAGCCTTTTAAATAATAATCAATAACTTATTACCATACATAAATTACCAAAAAGTTTATTTAATAAAACATGGTTAGTAATTAAATGGTTTGCACTAACCATTAACACGTCTTGATTTATTATTACATACTAACTCATTATGCATCCATGCCACATAAATTATTTATTAAGATCCGCTAAATAATAATTTAATTACTAGCCAAGAACTTTATTTGGCTTATTTATTTATTTATTTGCATAATAACCAAATATATGATTTTAATAATTATATTATTAGTCTAGTTTATTACATAGCCTTGCTGCTTATTCCTTTTCCTGGCCCAGCCCTCCACCTGTCGAGCAGCATCTGCAGTTAGCAATAATGGCAAGTAGGCACAAGCAGCACGCAGTAGGCGCAGGCAGCAGGCACGACGTAGGGTGCAGGGCAGCAGCCGCGTGCGCGCAGGCTGTGCCGCAGCAGCAGTCGCACCCCCATACCACAGCCCGCACAAGCATTATTTCAAACATCTTGCGGGCATAAACTTTGATACACAGTATACATAAAGAAATATGTTTAAACAATCCACCCAAATGGGTTTAATAAGTATAAAACCTGTTACATACATAAGCATCAAATTGACCCAACATCATCAATACCTACAACCAATCAAGGAAAGAAAAGGGGAGAATATTACCCTTTGCTGTGATCCTCTTCTTCTGGACAGAAAAAAAAATTAGTCTAAACCGAGTACACCTATGTACTTTGAATGCTACCAATCGCTTCTCCTCTTTCTCTCTACGCAATTTTCCCTGGCTTGATTGGTAAAGAAAATAAGAGCAGATTAGTGGTTATAAATCATATCCTTTCCCCCTATTTCCCATCGGTTAAGGACTGCTAGGTTCTACCTTTCTTGCTACTCGAGACGCGACCCACTGATGCCGCACAGGCTATGCCGCAGCAGCAGTCGCACCCCCATACCACAGCCCACACAAGCATTATTTCAAACATCTTGCGGGCATAAACTTCGATACACAGTATACATAAAGAAATATGTTTAAACAATCCACCCAAATGGGTTTAATAAGTATAAAACCTGTTACATACATAAGCATCAAATTGACCCAACATCATCAATACCTACAACCAATCAAGGAAAGAAAAGGGGAGAATATTACCCTTTGCTGTGATCCTCTTCTTCTGGACAGAAAAAAAAATTAGTCTAAACCGAGTACACCTATGTACTTTGAATGCTACCAATCGCTTCTCCTCTTTCTCTCTACGCAATTTTCCCTGGCTTGATTGGTAAAGAAAATAAGAGCAGATTAGTGGTTATAAATCATATCCTTTCCCCCTATTTCCCATCGGTTAAGGACTGCTAGGTTCTACCTTTCTTGCTACTCGAGACGCGACCCACTGATGCCGCACAGGCTGTGCCGCAGCAGCAGTCGCACCCCCATACCACAGCCCACACAAGCATTATTTCAAACATCTTGCGGGCATAAACTTCGATACACAGTATACATAAAGAAATATGTTTAAACAATCCACCCAAATGGGTTTAATAAGTATAAAACCTGTTACATACATAAGCATCAAATTGACCCAACATCATCAATACCTACAACCAATCAAGGAAAGAAAAGGGGAGAATATTACCCTTTGCTGTGATCCTCTTCTTCTGGACAGAAAAAAAAATTAGTCTAAACCGAGTACACCTATGTACTTTGAATGCTACCAATCGCTTCTCCTCTTTCTCTCTACGCAATTTTCCCTGGCTTGATTGGTAAAGAAAATAAGAGCAGATTAGTGGTTATAAATCATATCCTTTCCCCCTATTTCCCATCGGTTAAGGACTGCTAGGTTCTACCTTTCTTGCTACTTGAGACGCGACCCACTGATGCCGCACAGGCTGTGCCGCAGCAGCAGTCGCACCCCCATACCACAGCCCACACAAGCATTATTTCAAACATCTTGCGGGCATAAACTTCGATACACAGTATACATAAAGAAATATGTTTAAACAATCCACCCAAATGGGTTTAATAAGTATAAAACCTGTTACATACATAAGCATCAAATTGACCCAACATCATCAATACCTACAACCAATCAAGGAAAGAAAAGGGGAGAATATTACCCTTTGCTGTGATCCACTACTTGTGGACAGAAAAAAAAATTAGTCTAAACCGAGTATACCTATGTACTTTGAATGCTACCAACCGCTTCTCCTCTTTCTCTCTACGCAATTTTCCCTGGCTTGGTTGGTAAAGAAAATAAGAGCAGATTAGTGGTTATAAATCATATCCTTTCCCCCTAATTCCCATCGGTTAAGGACTGCTAGGTTCTACCTTTCTTGCTACTCGAGACGCGACCCACTGATGTCGCACAGTGAGTTCCGTCTGCCCCCATCAGTCCTAGATTGCGTGTCGCTTCAGTAGCTAGCTTCGGTCCTTACTTTGCACCCTTGATTTTTTTTTTTTGTTGATGGAAGCCTAACCGGCCCTCGAGCCACGCACTATCTGCACAGTACGCCCCTACCTATCCCAATTCACTGGTCACTTCCCTGACTAATGGCCGCCTGGCCGGTGCTGCTTGGTCTAAGGGTCTTTGCCTGGTTGCTCAAAATAGAGAGGAATTGGGCTGCTGGGATATTTAACTAAGCCAAGATGGCTACTATTTCCTTAAACCTGGAATGTTGCTTTAAAGGGGCTGGGTTGTTCGGTCAAAAGAAAGGGCTGCTAACATTTGGGCTATTACGAAGTAAACTTGGGCTACTTAATTTATTTTCCTCAGCTTGGATTAATACGCTTTATGGGCTACTCAATTTATGGGCTTACCTCTTTTATAAATAAATTACCCATACATGCTTATTGAGTTTAATTGTTCCCAATTTGCTACTTGGGCTATAACCAATTATTGGATATTACCGTCATTTTAATTAAACATATTACCCGTAGTTAATTATCATTAACACAATACGTTAATTAAATTGATTGTTTAATTAACTTATGTATCAATATAGTCTAAAAAAATAAAATCGCATTTAAGTTATTATCTAAATAACTCAAATTTAATTACTCACTTGTGTAACTAATTAATTAGTTTAATTACACCCCGATTTGAGCCCATCACGTGTTTGCTTTCCTTTTCATTCTCAAATTAAATATTCACTTGCAATAATGTATATTACCATCTCATACCATAATGAAATTAAATTTACATAATTATCAATCTTATCACTAATTTGATATTAATCTACCTAGGTTGGTCCATAATTTAAATTATCCGTTAATTGGATCTCCTAGAATTTTAATCGCTCAATAATCATGTCGTGATTATTTAACTTTTTTAACCGCCGATCAAGGCTAACGTTCGCACGGTGTTAATTACATAACAAGCTTAATAATCAACTTAATTAATACATTAATTTGATTCACCTTTATTTCCTAGTTAATTCTAATTAAATTAACTAGTCAAATAATATAACACGTAGCACACATCGTTCGTCACAAAAAAAAAATTCTAACTCGAAATTTCCCGGTCATTACAGATTTCCCCTTCTCTATGCTTGTTGAGTATCATCTTTTGAACCTATCAAGGACACATTATCGACTGAGAGTGCTTCATTAATCTTTAAGAGGATAACTGAATTATCTTCATGTATATTGAAGTCCTAAAAGTTTCTTAATTATGTTCATTGTCTATGTATTGCATATATGATTTTGGAGAAGTATTTGCCACATCTTTAAACTACTACTATGGTTTCATTTTTTGTTGGATGTACATAATTAGTCCAACTTTTTAAAGTTTTTATTTTACAATAGTAAGGTACATGTTCAATTGTCAGCTTTCTCATGTAACTGACAATTATTTAACGAGATAGCACTACACATGGAAGGACAATTTTGAAACTGTTGAAGTCAGTGATTCTTCTGTAAAATGAATGCCACATAAAAAATAACGAGTTTATTATATCTGTGATGACACCAAAGGTTTCATTTTTATTTAAATATATTTTAATTATAGCCGAGCACACTGACTAGATTGTGGTTCTCAAACAGAATTGAACTCAATTTAAAACAAAAGTTACACATACCTTTCAGCAATCTATATATAGTATTCCCCATACCATCATTACACAACACAATCCCGATTCTAAATTTATCAAAATATACACAATTGTGAGCTCAAAGCATATAGCTGAAATTAGAATTGAATGAAAATCCAACACAACTACTTTCAATCAGTAACTCAAAGAAATCTTTTACTTGAACTTGATTAATCAATATACATAAAAATCAAATCCTTGTACAACACACCCCCAAATCCAATCAATAGATCAAAACAGACTGAAACGAATGAGAAAAACTCAAGAAAATGATAATTGTTCTCTATTCTATATTACGTAATCCTATTGAAACCTTTACTAATGGAAATATCAGGTGAAATAATGTTATGATGATAAAAGTGCAGATAATCAATTAATCACTCGTCAAACTAAGCCATAAAGATAAATAAACTAAAATACACTAGACTATTAATTACCTCGTGATTCATATAATCTGACAACACACGGGTTTCTAGTATCTTCCAAGGGTCCAACTCCAAGGGAGACTGCAAAGAAAATAAACAAGTGTCAAGCATGCTATAGTGAATTTCCAAACCAAAAGATGGTCTTTCACATAACTATGCACCTAGTGATTGCATTAAGGAAGTGCACCATGAGTCCATACACTTTTTTAAACTGAAATATGAGAGCATAAGATTATGTTGCGCAATGAACTGAAACTGCATAAAAGCAAAATACTCCATGAGAGTACAAACTACAACAAATATCAAATATGAAAACCCACCATAGAACTATTAAACAACCATGAACGGGGATCATAAAAGCATAACGAAATTTGCGGTATCATTTACTAATGTTGTGATATAGTGCACAATTACAAAATTGCTTGATCTTAGGAAGTTTAGAGGTTCACTGGTGTGCATAAAATTGAATGTGCGTACAGACATATTATATAAGCTTCTACTTTATGCAAGTGAAAAAATATTATGAAATTATATAATAATGACTAAAATTTGCTTATTACCAATGAATAATGAAAACTATGAACTTTACAGCAACATCGTCACCTTGGTCCGTCGGGTCCGTCGGGGGGGGGGGGGGGGGGGGGGGGGGTGTAAGGAGGTGAGGGCAAAGGGCGCTGGGATAGTTTGATACTGTTAAAATGATAGCAACAGTTTTTTGCTTCAGGTTCTCAAAGTATTTTAAGCAGACTTTGGACTTGCCAAGTTACAGCAGCAGTCCAGATGAGTGTTACCTATAATTTTAACACATTACTTTATTTCCTCAATAAGAGGTTACCAAAATCTATTGTCAAAGATATAACACACGCATAAACACCGGTCTAGATGAATGTTACCTGTAATTTTAACGCATTTTTAGCAACAAGTATAGACTAAAAGCACCAGGGCTCAGTGTAGCAGAACAACATAACCCACGCCCCAGTGTAAGGCCACAAAAAACTCATTTAGCCCTTTATATGTCTATGTATACTATCTTTTATAAACAAGTTTGTTTTCTGTCAATCAAAGAAGCTCAAATCTACCCAGAAATTTTTTAAATTTCTAACTTAAGAGTCAAAATTTTATTTATCAGAAGTAGCAAAAGTTAATTCTTATGATATTAAATATGCAATACTTACACAATACATAGTACCAGCGCCTCTCTCCTTGCTCTGATTTCCATCTTTATCAAATCTTTAAAGCTTTGATTTACTACACAAAAATTCAAAACAATTAAATCTCTAAAAAGATCGATTAGCAAAAATAAGATTGAGAGAAAGTACAGATCGAGGATTGTGTCTTCATCTTCTTCAATAGTGACGACGACCACTTCTAGCCTTACGATCGGAGCGATTTGTGCTCCGGTATCTTCATCTTCGCCGGCAAAGACTTCTTCCTCTTCTCTGTGCTCTGGATCGTTGCTGGCCATTTAAGGGCTGGGTATGATGATTTCATCCATTAGGGGTTGGGTATGAGATTTAGGGCTGGGTATGAGAGATTTAGCGAGTTGAGAGAGATTTTAGCGCTGGCTATAAGAGATTTAGGACAGTTGAGAGGGATGAGTTTTTGGCGAAAAATTTTCAATATACTAATAGGTGAAACTTGAGAGAGTTTTTGAAAAAATGGAGGGAGTTTTTAGGGGGGGAATTAAGTAGGGAGGAAGCGAAAAATTCCATTAGCTAAAATAGAAGTCCTATAGCGACGGTTAGGAGTCGACCATCGTTATTGAGCCTATATTTCTCTTTTATAGCGATGGTCAGGAGTCGATCGTCATTATAGGGCCTATTTTTTCTTTCTATAGTGACGGTCAGGAGTCGACCGTTGCTATAGGACCTATTTTTCCTTCTACAACAACGGTTAGGAGACGACCGTCGCTATAAGGCCTATTTTCCTTCTATAGCGACGGTTCCGCCTCGACCATCGCTATAGCTCGTCGCTATATGTCAGTTTTCTAGTAGTGTCCACTATATGATGGACACGAAAAATACACTGTCTTATCCGAAGTAGGACCTATTTTTCCTTCTATAGCAACGGTTAAGAGATGACCGCCGCTATAAGGCCTATTTTCCTTCTATAGCGACGGTTCCTGTAACGCCCCCAAATCCGAGTACCTTGGACTTGGTACGTCACGATACATCGTCTTCATACATGTTCTATAACTAATGCGGAATATATAAACATAAATCGTTTATTTCAGAGTATTCTACAACATGTCCCAAGGTTTCTAACCTTAACTTACATATATACCTTTAGATTCACAAAAAGGTTTACACAGTAAACTTACATCAAATAACTAATTAGTTATCATGCATAACACTATAATCTTGTCATTTGCTTCTGTCTCCGTCTTTCCTCGAATAATCGTATTAATCTGAAATTTGTTATCATGATATAGCAAGGGTGAGCAACGAATTTGCTCAGCAAGTTTAAATACAATAAAGATATATCATGATTGAAAGAAAGAATAAGCTTTTGGATTTTCAACAACATAATAATTGTGAAAGAGTACGAATCATAATTTCAATAATTGAATGACTGAATCAATTAATGTTGAGTATCAATAATGACCATGTACAAATTTAATTGAACCCTATGGTAATGAAGGTGATCAGCCTTTCATACCTGATGAACATATGCAACATGCACTATGTGTGAATCAATAACTTAAAGAGGTGGAATAATTATGAAGAATTAAACCACTAGCATGCTTGAAACATAGCAACTCAAGTTTGAGTTAAGAGGAACTTGCTCAATATAACTTTGAGTAAGGTTAGGGAAACTTGCTCAATAAAATAATATATCCTGCCCGAATATAAATTGAGTAGGGTTTAGGGAACTTGCCTTGCCCGTCGATTAGTGCTACACAATCTAATTTAACCTCTTATGAAAGACCTATCAGTTATAAAATTGATCTTTCAATTAGCATATCTTATTATACCTCATAACATTACCTCTAATATTTAAGCACATAATCAAATATTAGTTAGCACCTTAACACCATACATATTCATAATTCTAAAACTAGCACACATCGAGTTTTTTAACAGTGTTCAATATAGGATGCTGAGTGATTTCCCACAAATAACCAACAAACTAGTTTCCGTCTTGTACACACTGTTTTCAAAATCCACCAAACTGGATTCAAACTGTACTCTCCTTTTTAACGTATTGGATTTCCAATTCATTATACAATTCAATATAGCCTATTGAATGACCAATCAATAACTTTGAGTAAGTTAGAGAACTTGCCTCAGTCGCAAATTACACTACGCGAATAAATATATTTTTCTCTCGAAAATCTAATCATTAATAGGTTAACTAGCAATTAGAGCTAACTCCAATTAATCCAATTATCACATAATTATCACATATTACGCGTATGTATCACATAACACAATCATTATGCCATTTTGATGCCTTTAGGTCGAATAAATTATGCTTCACAATTTATTCGGATTTTACATAATTACCCATTTAATTATTCAAGATACAAACATATTTTCCAAAAAATATATATGAAATTAACTTATTATTTTTATATCTTCTGGGAATCAGTATCATATTATTCCCCATACACAGAAAAATTTTCTTTTAATTTTCAACTTTGTTTACTATTTTTAATTATGCCATTTCTGTCTAAAACGGTAATAATTATTAAAAATCAAATTATTATTAGAAAAATCTGAAACTTGACAGAAAGCTTTATTGTACCATACTTAACACCTTGTAGCTTTTTCAGAATTTTTGGAGTATTAAAACTCAACTTATGGCAGTTTCCGTTTTTAAAACCGAAAACTTCACTCGGTCGCTGTGATCTCATCCGAAGTCGGAATGACTTCATTTTTGGACAGGAGCTTCATTTTAATATATAGTATCATAATTCAGAAGCTAGGAATTTTTAAAGTCCGTTTAATGGTCCAAAACAGTCCGGGAAGATTCTGGACAGTAGGGTTTTCACAGTTTTCGCATCTGGACAGTTTTACGGGAAAAATCATTAAAAATCGCTCGTAACTCGGAATTTAGTCAATCAAGTTGGGTTTGTTCCGGAACTCGAAAATCTAGGTCCTATTAGGACGGATTTTTAAAATGAGCTACGGTTTGAAACAGTTACATGTCCAAAGTGGCTGTCCAAATTAGGGTTTTTACACAACATTATAACTTGATAGATCTAGGGTTTTCTACACATTTAAGGTCATGGATACATGTTTAAACCATGTTTAGACATCAATAAGGTATCACAACATATATTAACCATCAACATGATTTTAAAAATCATTTTTGACATGAAAGAGTTAAATAAAACATCACGAAACCCATTAAAAACACAAAAACCTAACTCCAAAAATTTAAATCTTATATCAACACATAGATCAAATTTTTCTCCATACAAATCACCACCTTATATCTTCGGATCCTTCATGATCCCCACACATAAACTTCACCCACAACCAACCATGGCTTAAAACTAAAAAACATAAAAATCAAAACCTAGTAGATCTAAGAGCAAAGAAACTTATACCTTCTTGATAGGTTGCTAGCTTGCTTCCTTGCTTTGATCTACCTAGCAAATAACTTCCTTTGATCTTGACTCGGTGACTCACTACTAGACTCACTCTTTCTTCTCAAACTCAATTGACTCACTTGAGTCAACTCACTAGCTCTCTCTCTTCTCTCTAGCAAGTGAGCTCTTGAAATTTCTAAAACTCTTTCAAATGAATGCAAGGCATCATATTTATAGGCCTTAAAACCTATACATACAATACATATATCTATACATTCTAACTAGCCATTTGCTCCATTTTTCAACCTTGTTCCTTTAATTTAGAGATATTTTGTTTTAAAATAAATAAATAAAGTACAAGCCACACCATGCCTAGGTATGGCCTCACCAACAAACCATACCTCCACCTTTTCATCTATTTTTGATTCATTTATTTAGCTAACTTGTCAAAATATTAACCTTCTAGAAGCTTTGATGTTGGATCATTCATTTGGGCTATAATTAATTCATTTGGGCTACTAAAAATCCTTGTAATCCATCATCTTGTTGGACCATAATTTAAATCAATTAATCATCCATTTACTTCAACCATTGGGCTCATTAAATAATCCAACTTGTTTGGGCTACTAATAATTCCAACTAGTCTCCAAAATAAATATAACATTGGACTAATTATAAATCCAATCCATCTTTTGATATAATAACTTAATTAAATATATCTTGGGCTCTACTAAAATAGCCACCATCGGATTAATAATTAATTTAACCCAATCTCATAATTCAATTAGACTTGCTCCCTTATGGACTATAGATTAATTATTTATTGGGCTCTAATTAAATACCCACAAGCATCCAATATAATTATGCATAAAATATTTTAATTTCTCTTCTAACTTTGATTTATCAAATTAATTAAATCATACTCCTTCAACCATTCTTATTGTCATATTTGGCAATCCTACAAGCTTTGATAATTAATTATCATAAGCTTAAGCTATTTCTTGCTCACTTGATTTCCTTGTCCTAGATTCACTTAGTTAATATTAAAATAAATTAACTAATACATCTTACACATATAATTCTCATGAAAAATTTATTTTCTTAATATACGCTATTTAATAACACATAAAAATCTCAATCATTACATTGTTTCATCCATCAAGGGTATTTTAGTCATTAGCCACCCTCTTATAGGGAAAAATAATCATCTCACAATTTTTCATTATTCATTGGTTATTATTCATTACCAATTGGTTATTACACCTTGGCTATTAACCATTCTTGGTTTATACATTAAATATTGCCAATCATCTACAATGCTTAACTTAAATATGGTTATTTCTTAACCACGATCATACACAATTCTTCTAACAAAATTTTAAATGTCATTTCTTGTCCACCTTCTCATTTTGCATTTCTTATGCTTCAAATTTTTCGAAGAAAATTCTACACGTATTCTCACATATTAAACCATATAGGTTTTTCTCAGATCGTTACCTTAATAAAAATACATAATCATTTCTCCACACGTTTCTTCTCATCTCTAGGTTTTATACCTTAACCTTATGTTATTCACAATATCTATGCTTAATCTTCCTTATATAAGGATCACTGATCAAAATCAACAGATTAATTATTTAATATTTCACATTTATTATTTTCGTAAATATTCGGGATATTACAGTTCCGCCTCGACCATCGCTATAGCTCGTCGCTATATGTCAGTTTTCTAGTAGTGTCCACTATATGATGGACACGAAAAATACACGTTCTTATCCGAAGTGACTAAGTTTTTACACTTTAAAAAGGAGTATGATTGCCACGAAAGAGGTTTTAATGAGCTACTCAAACATTGTGAATGAGTTCTTACCAACAGACAATAAGTTACTGAAATCGTACAATGATGTGAATAAACTGGTCAAAAGGCTTTGTAACACCCCGAAAATCCCTGTTCTGGCCACGACGGATCTCGTGAGTTAACGTACAACCTTGTACTTAAATCCATAATATACCTCAATAATATAATTGATAAAACTAGTTTATGTTGAAACTATTACAATCTCATTCATAACCTACAATAATATTATAGTTGTTTAAAACAGAGTTATTTAAAACTTTACAAAAATCCTGCCTCAGAATTGCAATCTTTACATCTTACCTGTAGATCTCAGATCATATATATCATGACCTAGTCTATTATAGTTTAGAATCATATGTTTTATGATTTAAACCAATATTCCCACATGCGAATACACATTAATCATACATATGTTACACGCTTCTTTACTTTTACATAACTATTCTCATTCGTCCGAGTTTATTACATATAATACTCGACTAACACAGATACAAATATATTATCCCATTACAAGTTCTACGACTTATAATAAAACAAAACCTCACTATCTCAACAGGTTTCCAATACCATGTTCATTATTGCCAACGAACAAGTTTAACGTTAAAACATACGCGTTGGACAATTTATACCTTTATTGAATTCATTCGTTTAACTGATTTATCATATTTAATTAATGAATATAACAACTTAATCTTCGCGCGGCTACGCAAATGGCCTTCCTTACTCTTTGGCTTTACCCAAAATTTTGGCCTCCTCGTACTTATCTAAAAGTGTTTGTTTAAACAAGAGTGAACACGACGATTCAGCAAGTCCAACAGTTATCACATAACATATAGTCACATTTCATCATGTATCATGCATATCATGCTTTGCAATTTATACATATCTCATGCATATCCTGCTTTGCATTTAAATTTATGTTTCATGCTTTTCATGCACAACATTTATAATCTTATACATCTATAATACAAAACAGAGTGGTGCA